>ML407171.1:36970-81375 GCA_005239525.1 Nicotiana knightiana | reverse complement strand
ACAAAGGCTACAGACCAGCTAGAAGAACCAGTTCCATCTGTTTGTCATTGAGTCTAGTTGGTTGTAGTAGGCGATTTAATATTGTATCTTTTCAGCTTTCATAGAAGCAATTGTAATAGGTACACATTGTTCAAGTTAGAGTTAACTTGAAGCTTGTAGAAATTAGCTAGAGGCTAGTTACTACGAAGGGATTAGAGTTAGTCCTAGGATTACAAAAGAGTTTATTTTGTAAGTCCGTTTGGCTCAAAGTTTTAGTGAAGAGTTTGAGCAAATCCTACTGAGGAGTAGGTCGTGGTTTTTTCACCTTTTGAGCCAGGTGTTTTCCAGGTAAAAATATCTGTGTTTTTACTTTACTGCTTTTATTATTCTGCAATAGTAGAAGTTGGAACACCAAGAAGAACCAGGTTCTTCTAGAGAGACAGCACTCAAAAATTTGGATACCACACAAATTAACATATCTTCTTGTGTGGTATTGACGTCTAAAACATCATGGTGGCATCGTCTTTGTTGAGCGCATGAAGGTTCGCCGATGTTATGGCCTTCTTCAATTTGCCTTCGGGGCAGGATATTGGGAAACGATGTCTGAGATGCAGTTGTCAGAGATAATGGTGTGTGGCGGTTTCGGGATAGAGTCGGTGTTTCTAATATTGATAGTTCGAGAAAGATGATCTTCGGAGGGGTTTAAAGTTGGTAGTGATCTATTGGTTCAAGTGCTATAGGGATGGATTTTGACTTAAGGCAATAACTAGGCAGCGAAGGATGAGGAAGGGCATGTGGTAGGTGTCTTGTAGTGGATAAACTTCTAGAAGGCCAAGTGTGAGAAGCAAAAGTTGAGTAGTTGCTTAAAAGAGTGAGTTTGACCAAAGTGGGAGAGTGCAGAGTAGCATATAGTTTTTGTGAAAGGATGACTCCACGCCTAAGGGAAACGTTTAGAGTGATTCGGGATTCATGGTGGACAGTGACTAGGTCTACGGACTTAATTCGGAATATTGGCTATTATACAGAGGGAGATGGGATATGACAGAAAGGAGTTGCTGGATATGAAGAAGGATACAACATGACTTTGGATTAGAATGCATTGTATCACCTTTATTTGATGTCCACGAGGAGTGAACGGACTTGTACAGCTGGTGAATAAGCACGGGCTCAAGATGGGATACTGATTTCATAGTAATTGTACCTAGTGCAGCGTCGTTGGATGATGTCGGCATGAAGTTTCCATAGGTGTGTTATCTCCTATGAGCAGGTTAGCAGTTGCGTGGTGTTCACGAAGCTCCTACGAAGAGTTTCTACTGACTATCCAGGAAGAGGTCGAATATGTGCATGTGGCTAGTGATTCAGAGTGTTCATGAAGTGTTTAACAGAAACGTTTCGAGAAATTTGGCGGGTTGATTGTGAAAGATCATGTAAATGGGGGGAAGTAATCTTGGTAGGTTCTAGGGTTGTGAAATTGTAGCTTCAAGCTAAGTGAGAGACCCCCACCCCCTACGATTAGATTGCATAGTTGTCTACTTGTAAGGTTTCTGGTTTATCGGCATGCCGATAGGTTATTGTGATTAAGGAAAGAGAACACCAGTGGTAATTTGAGAAAAGTATTTGAAGAATCTATGATATAATTGTCCTTATCGATTCATGTTCAGGCTTTGGGAAGACTCAGGATTTATGCTCCATGTAAAGGTGAGTTACAAGGAATATATTTTAGCCAAGTGTTTCTTTGAGAGGATGTTCATGTGCTAGCAGCGCCTTGGATTAAATTATGTTTGGGACCAGGTCAGAGTGGGAGACTCTTAACAACAGTCCTAGTTGATTCAAAATTTAAGTGTGGTGCCTAAGGATATCGAGTTCGTAGTATTTTTACGTATGATCTTTTGCAGTGGATTATGAAAAAGGGCTTAGAGTGTTCTATGTTATCTTTGGTCTGCAGTAGCATTGGAGGAATGGGAGTAAATAAATTTGGATTCATAGAAGAGTTATCAGAATGGGTGTACTAATTGAACGTGAAAATGTGCGCACAATGAGGGCATGAGATGGTTCGTGGGTTTTGAGACAAGGTGGTCTTGTGAAATTGGGTCACTCAGGATGAGTGCGGATTGAGTTCATAATATTTTGAATGGAGCTATTGATATTTCTACGGAAAGTCCAGAGTAATTAGAAGAAGCTGGTTCGGTTAGCAATGGTTGGATCGGCATGGTGGTGGCGATGATCAGTTCTTTTAGCGTGTTAAGTTATACATGTGATTTGTGGCGGGATGGGCAAGGCTTGACGGCCGCCGTAATTGATTTTGTATGGGGGCATTCGATTACTATGGCCTATTATGTGTAGACGGATCCCAGAAGAATTATGACAGAATTCTTGTATTCTCGCGTAATGGCATGTTAGGTGCAATGAACAACATGGGAAATGAGAGTGGAGGATCAGGGTTGCGGTTCGGTGTAGGCAAGAATGTTACGAGCTTGGTTGAGCAGGAAGGGATTCAGATGTTATAGTAAGCTGGTATTATCTTTAGCGTCACCTGAGATCCGTGTCCTGTGTAAGAGACTTTGTGTTCTGATTGGTGGATCCTTGATTTGCTTTACAGCACTAGTATGGCTGGTGGTATGGGTGTGTATACTGGTTACCTGGTGCGGAAGGTGGTGGGAGCATATTCTGCGGGAGGATCATATAAGTTCGACATGTATTCACTTAGTTGATTAAATATTGAAACCAAGTACGGAGATTGTGGGACAATCACTAATGTGAGAATTTATTCCTTGAGGGAACTCAATTCATTTGGTTGCGGACTGCGAAAGTTTGTTCCAAATTTGGCAGTTGTTTTGTGTGTCATGGGAAAAGGGGGGTTATTGTGGATCCTTGAAAGATTATTGGCCCAATACGGTACGAGCGGAATTGGTTTGAGGTCCCTGGATGGATCTAAAATGTGAACGTGGGCTCTATATCAGGTCGGATGTGTACATTTCAGCATAGCATTGTTGTGAAGGAGTATTCGGACGTTGGATGTCATTTCGTCGTTAGCTATTTCATGTAATACTGTATCGTTCCATGTGGATTGTGAGTCGGTTGGGTTATTTGCGCTCGTGTTGAGATTCAGGGTAATTTATGGTGTTGTGAGAGCAGGATGGCTCTCATGATGCAGGTCATCTAGTGCAACTTGATTGTGCTTGAGTTTCGTAGCGTATGGCACTATCTGTCTCCCCAGGATTTGTATTATGCACATAGCGTGCTTGTGGTTTATATTTTGGGGTGTTTTGCAGGTATGAGCATTTTAGATCGGTAAGTATTTCCTTATATATTATTATTTGCGGATCAGGTGGCACACCGCCATGGGTATCATGTTATGATCGGGTGACACACCGCCACGGGTATCATTTTTGGATCGGGTGGCATGCTGCCACGGGTATCATGGTTGAATCGGGTTGCACGACGCAACAGTATCATAGTCTGATCGGGTTGCACGCCGCAACAGTGTGATGTTGAGTACAGTATCCCCTACCTATTATTTCATGTATTGCTTGTCATTTTCTAAGGAAGGTTCATAGTATCTTTTCGGTTGTTTAATTAGTTATGTGGGTTGAGTAGTTCTTTCCAGAGTTCGTTCCCTTAGGTATCACATCCGAGTATGTAGCTTGTTGGCACATTGTGGCATTATATGAGACTTTTGGCAGTGCCTGAGGTAGCTTATTGCCTGAGCAGCTTGTACTATGTGAGACAAGATTAATTGACCTGGGATCAGTGAGAACGGATTTATATGCAGCATATTTGAGTCCAAATATCGTTATTTGGTTCATAATGAGGCAATGGTTCTTATCAGGAGGAGAGACTCAATGATTTGTTGACTTGGAAGTTGGTTATGAATTTCTACAAATCTCTTCCATCGTGGAATTATCGCGAGAGTTGGAACATGACTTATATGTGTCATGGGGTGTGTTGCAGGCATCAGATTCATGGAACCGTGGCTATTATTGCCAGGGGTGTTATTATGGCCAGGTGAGTTATACAGTGCATGGTGTGGATTCAGAACGAGTATACGATCATGTATTGGCACATAGTGTAGTGATGGGTACGGTATTCGTGTGTTGGAAACAGATCTGGTAGAATATTTCAGATACTGAAATTTGGTCCTAAGGCTTATTTGACTATATGAAAAGGAGAAATTGCAGGGTATTTGAGCTGATGTGCTCAACTGGATTGTGGTAGCACAGGTAGGTGCACGAGGTGTTAAACAATGATTTTGGACAACTCCAGAGTAGTTCATAGCACGTTCGAGGACGAACGTATGTTTAAGTGGGAGAGAATGTAACAACCTGGTCGGTTGTTTTGAGCTCTAGCGTGTCACTCAGCAGTATGAGGCCTTGGGCAGCTTCACTTCAGGTATTATGAATTGTACGCGTGGTCGAAATTTAATTTTAGGAAGTTCGAAGTTGATTTGGAAAGAGAATTCTAATTTCTGAAGCCTTAAGTTGGAGGAATTGACTAGAGTGTGATTTCGAGTAAACGACCTCGGAATCGGAATTTGAAGGTTCCAACAGGTTTTGTACGATGATTCTGGACTTGGGTGTATGTCCGGAAGTGGATTTGGAGGTCCGTATGTCATTTTGGGGTCATTTGGCGAAAGTTAGAAATTTGAAGGGTTTTGAGAAGTTTGACCGGAAGTGGACTTTTTGATATCGGGTTTGGATTCTGATTCTGGAAGTTGGAGTAGGCCCGTATGTCGAATGTGACTTGTGTGAAAAATTGGAAGTCAATCGGACGTGATTTGATAGGTTTCGACATCAAATGTAGAAGTTTGAAGTTCTAAAAATCATTAAGCTTGAATTGGGGTGTGATTCGTGGTTTCAGCGTTGTTTGATGTGATTTGAAGGCTCGAATAAGTCTGTATGGTATGTTAGTACGTGTTGATAATTGGTTGAGATCCAGGGGCCTCGGGTGGATTTCGGATGGTTAACGGATCAAGTTGAAGATTGAAGAATGGTTGAAGTGCACTAGTTCTGGTGTAATCGCACCTACGCAAGTGTAAACGCATGTGCGTGACCGCAAAAGCGAGGAAATGGTCGCAGATGCAGTCTGGGCGAAGCTGGGTAGTGATCGCAGGTGCGTAGGGTTGTATAGGGGAAGCAGGTGCGGACGTATAACTGCAGATGCAGATGCGCATCTGCGCAAGGGTGACCGCAAATGCGAAAATGGGCTGGAAGCCCTGGGTCGCAGAAGCGATGAGAGATCCGCAGAAGCGGGACCGCATATGCGGTCAAGTAATCCGCAAAAGCGAAAACACGGCTGAACATAAGGGGATTGAACTTGGTCATTTCTTCATTTTCATTAGGGATTTTGGAGCTCGGTTCTTAGGCGATTTTGAGGAGTCTTCATCATGTAACACAAGGTAAGTGATTCCCACTCATTATAAGTTAAATGCATGGGTTCATCATGTAACACAAGGTAAGTGATTCCCACTCATTATAAGGTAAGTGATTCCAACTCATTTGGGCATGGAGTTGAGAATAAATTGTATATTTGGGTTCGTGAGGTTATGGGTAAAGTTTATCTTCAAAAAATTTCGGAACCCGGGCACGTGGGCCTGATGGTGATTTTATCGACTCTTCAAAAGAAGTTAGGAATTGTTATAAATTGGATTATAGTGAGTATTAGAGTGTATATTTATGGATTTGCATATTTATTGACTAGATTTGGAGCGATAGGAATCGATTCGGTTGCTAGAAAGGTGTTGGAGCTGGATTTGGGACTTCGGAGTGAGGTAAGTCTTCTTTCTAACCTTGTAAGAGGGAATTAACCCCATAGGTGAACTAAATTATTATGTGCTTCTATTTGTGGGGGTATATATACGCACGAAGTGATTAGAGTCCATGCGTAGCTACTATTATGCTTAAGATGGGTAGTCTAGGACCTAAATCATTATATACTTATTGTAACGACCCGACCAGTCATTTTGAGCTATAGCGCGTCGTTCAGCGGTTTGAGGCCGTGAGCAGCTTCATTTCAGGTATTATGACTCGTGGGCGTGGTCAGAGTTGAATTTCGGAAAGTTTTGAGTTGATTTGGAAAGAAAAATTCTTATTTCAGAAGCCTTAAGTTGGAAGAATCAACTAAGATTGGAATTTTGAGTAAACGACCTCCGAATCAGGATTTGAAGGTTCCTCCAGGTTCGTATGATGATTTGGACTTGGGCGTATGTCCGGATCGGGTTTCGGATAACCTGGGAGCGTTTCAGCATATATTATGGAAGTTAGCATTTTAGAAGAATTTCGTAGATTTGGGCTTGAAGTGCATTTCAGTGTTGTTGATGTCCGTTTGGGATTCCGAATCTAGGAATAGCTTCGTGTGGTGATTCTGGAGTTGGGATCACGATCGGAAGTGATTTCGGATGTCCGGAGGTCATTTTGAAGTCATTCGGCTAAAGATAGAAATTTGAAGGTTTTTGAGAAATCCGATCGGAAGTGGAAATTTTGATATCGAGGTCGGAATGCAATTCCGGAAGTTGGAACAGGTCCGTAATGTCAAATATGACTTGTGTGCAAAATTTGGGGTCAATCAGACATGATTTGATAAGTTTCGGCATCGGATGTGGAAGTTTGGAATTTCAAGTTCATAAAGTTGGGATTTGGGTGTGATTCGTGGTTTCGATGTTGTTTGATGTGATTTGAGGCGGGGTTCCGGAGGCCTCGGGTGGATTTCGGGTGGTTAATGGATCAAGTTGAAAGTTTGAAAAAGGTTGGAATTGATGTCATCTGGTGTGACCGCACCTGCGAGGATTTGGCCGCAGGTGCGGCTTTGGCGCCGCAGGTGCGAGAGTGGGCTGGCTTGGCTGGGATCGCAGATGCGATGGAATTTCTGCACCTGCGAAGGTGCACATACGGGAAATGGGTCGCAGGTGCAGATCTGGATGGAGGAGAAGGAAGCTGCAGGTGCGGGCTCTTGGGCGTAGGTGCGAGGACTGGATCGCAGGTGCGAAAATCGGCCTCGGCAGAATGTTTTAAAACAAGGATTCTTGGTTCATTTTCTTCATTTCTTCTTGGGCGTAGGCGATTTTGGGAGGCTTCAAAGAGAGGATTCCTTCATGCATTGTCAAGGTAAGTAAATTCCTCCCGTTTTTAAGTTAAATACAAGATTATATGCATGGATTAGACATGGAAATTGGTAGGAATTTGGGAAATATTGAGGAAACCTAGAAAATTGGTAATTTGGATTTTTAGCCACGAATTTGAGCATGGAATGTTGAGTAAATTGTATGATTGAACTAATATAGCTATGGGTAGAATGTATCTTCGAGAAATTTCGGATTCCATGAACGTGGGACAGAGGGCATTTTGGTCATTTCACTTAGCGGGGTTGGGAAAGTATATAATTTGAATTGTTTTGAGTATTAGGATGAATTTTCATTACTTTGCCCGTTATGTGGTAGTTTTGGGGCGTTGTGCATCCATGGGAGTCGTCAGAAGGGCTTGGAGGCCGGTTATGGGATTTCTGAGCGAGGTAAGTCTCCTTTCTAACTTTGTGAGGGGGAATTGTCCCCCTAGGTGAACTAATTAAGTATGTGTTACTACAATCCGCGGGGGGTTACGTACGCATGAGGTGACGGGAGTCCGTGCGTAGCTACTATTATTCCATGTCCGGGTAGCCTAGGACCCACTAGCATGCCTTACCTGTTGTACATGTGATCTCGTCTGTAATATTAGACTGCTAATATAATCGAAATTGTAATCGAATGACTAAGGAAGATTAGAGTTCATTTTTTTAATCATCTAAAAAGAGAATTGATGTTCCTTCACGGGCAATTGTATTTTTGGATAAGGTTGTATTATTAAACATTATAAAAACTTGGCAAGTGAATTTCGAAAAAGGATTTAAATACTATTTCGTGGTTTTAAAAGAGAAATCGGTCGTTTACTTGAGTATTTGTGTGCCCGACGTATTCGGGGTGGATTGTTGATTGTGCATGTCTGCATGTGATCGCTTCGCAATTTACATTCCGCGAGCAGAGTGTTATTTCCCTCACTCTCATGGGAGCGGGCCGTACGCCACGGCGGATTTAAAAATCACTTTTTCTACAGGTCGTTCGATCCTCGGCAGTGCATAGACATGATTATTATATTGAGAGGTGCACTTATGGGACGGGCCGTTCGATCTTCGGCAGTGCACAGAGATGATTATTATATTGAGAGATGCACTTTTGGTACGGGACGTTCGATCCTCAGCAGTGCATAGACATGAGTATTTTATTGAGAGGTGCACTTTTGGTACGGGCCGTTCGATCCTCGGCAGTGCACAGAGTTGATTATTATGACGGCTTAGGACGGTTATCCTTAGCCCATATGCGCATGCTAAATTGTTAAATATTTTTAATGATTTTTGAAGTGATAAGATATTTTGGGGGGAAATAAAGAAGCAATTGTTGATTTATGACATTTGGGGAAAAACAAAGAGGAAATTGTCTATTCAAGATATTTTGGGAAATAATGAGAAAGTGGTAACTGGTTGTTTTTTCCAACATTTACTTGGATTTCAGTGCTTTATATATATATGTTGTTTTACTACCTTTACATGATTATCGTGTTCATCTTACACTGTTAATTAATTTGCTGGCCCTTAGTGACTGTCTAATTCGACCTCTCATCACTACCTCTCTGAGGTTAGGCGGGCGACTTACTGAGTACCATTGTTTTTGTACTCATGCTACACTTGCTGTGCAGTTTATTGCACAGGTACTTTCATATCAATATGGAGGATTCGGAGACTTAGGCGAGCTGCATCATCCGGAGGCGATCCGCAGCTGACAAAGTCTCTCTCGTACTGTATTTATTACATTATTTTAAATTTCCTCGTCTAATTTGTACTTCGTACAGGCTTTGTAATGATTGTATAAATTCTTAGAAATTGCTCATGTACTTGTGACACCGGGTTCTGGGATGTGTTGGGATATATTTGTTAAAGTGTAATATTTTAAACTATTATTTTACTTGGCAGATTTTATTTAGTTAATATGAAATAAAGTGAAAGAAAATGATTTTCATAAATGATAAACAGGAATTTGTTTCAACTAATTAATAATTTGGCTTGCCTGACAATGATGTCCGGCGCTATCACGACCTTAGAGATTTTGGGTCGTGGCACTTACGATATCTACAACTTTATTGTTAATTTAAATTGCTTAAATCTTATTGAACTTGGTAAATAAATTTTTAAAAGGCTAAACTTCGTTTTTCTTAATCTTTAAATGAGAATTGGCAATTCCTTGGATAATTGCCTCTTAAAAAATTATTGACTGACTGCTTGAATGTGTTTATATTTTGTGGAAGCCAAACGCCTCGGCAGATTAAATAGATACATTTATGGTTCGTGTCGTTCGACCCTCGGTAGTGCACAGTTTAAATATTATATTGGAGCGGGTCGTACGACCTCGGCATGATTTTGCGTATGATTGAATTAATTGCTTTGGCATTTATAATAAATGATATTCCCTCGTTGGTCTAAGATAAAATGATAAATAATGAAAATAAATCTTGAAACCGCCTATTAACAAAAGAATTGTTTCCTTGTTTCATATTATTTAGTTTACAGTTGTTTTATAACATCCATGATTTATTATATTATCGGTATATTACTGTTGGCCATAGTAAGTGTAGAAGTCGACCTCTCGTCACTACTTCTTCAAGGTTAGAATGGATACTTACTGGGTATTCGTTGTCTTCATAGTCATACTACACATGTTGCACATTTTTGTGCAGGTGCATTTATGTCTAGTGGCCTTATGGCCGCAGAGGCGCGGTTATTGAAGGGACTTAGGTGAGTTGCATTCCACGTTACGAGTCCGCAGCACGCACAGAGTCTCCATCCGAGTTATTTTATATTTTTTCTGTCTAATTTTGTGTTCTAGACAGAAGTTGTATTTTATCATACTTCCTAGTTAATGCTCATGCACTTGTGACAATGGGTTTTGGGGATGCTTTTGGTTTGTTTTGTATTAAAGTTGTAGAAATATTTTCATTTACTCGGTAAACTTTATGATTTCAAGAATACTAAAATGAGTAATGAGGTTAATCATTTATTTGTGGGCTTGCCTGACAGCAGTGTCAGGCGCCATCACGATCTTTAATGGATTTTGGGTCGTGATAGCTAACAAAGAAATCTCCAATAAATTATTTGCTCAAAGCTAGATTCTATAAATTCATATTCAATATACAACAATTTCACCACTTTCACTTTTTAAATTGTTAGTGACTTCAAACCGATTATCTTATGGTAATTCCTCCTGAAATTGTCAAATGTTTAGATCCATTTGAAGCATAAGAACTGCAACTATGATAATCTGTTGAGAAACTAGTGCTTGACATGAATCAACTCAACACTCAACAAATAGACAAATTATCACAGCAACAATTCGACTTTAAATCTACTGAAAATAGTCTAATTAGGAGAGATTTAGCACATAAGAGCAGAAAGCGACTAAGGATTTTACAGAAGCCAGGAATTAATCCATTATTTGCAAACAATAACTCGAATTCACAAGTGAATACCTGGTTGTGGAGGAGCCAATTTAAAGATCCAAATAAAGGCGAAACAAAGAAGGGTGAAGATCAGCAAATAGCCCTGGCGATACAACAGCAGAAGTTCGGCAATGCTTCGACATAGAACAACTTCAGAAAAAAAAACCAGAACCATGAACAAAAAGCTTTCAATGATGACAGAAACCTCATTGTTTTAGCCTGCTTCTTTTTGGGTTTTTTCGTCCTTTTTTCTTTTGGCTCTTGAAGTTTGTTTTTAGATCCAGAATCCAGCTTTTGGGAATAGTTTTCAACTTACTTTTGAAGGGGAGATGTGTGTAGATGCGCGAGATGAGAGAAATAGTGATCGTTTGGGTGAGAAAATGCATGTGTGACTGCTGATGAGAGAAGAGGAGGGAGAAGGCGGCTAGGGTTTTGTCAAAAAATGGGGGGTGATCCGCTTGGAGATGATCGGGGGAATAAGGGCGGCTGCTAGGGTTTCTTCAAAGGGAGGGGTTCGATTATCTCTAAAGGGGAAGGGTTTGGGCATTTAAAGGAATTGGGAAGGGAAAACGATGTAGTTTTGGTGTCAAACCGCGTCGTTTGCGTAGTGATATGGGTGGAGCTGGACCGCATATATGGGGACTGGGCTGGGCTAATTTTTGTGGAGTTTGTGTCATCCTCTGAAATGGGCTCAATTTATTTAGAGCTTTAGCAGGCCTTTCTTTTCTTTTCCCTTGATTAGGCTTTTGCAAAATTACCCACTTTGGACTAAAATTTTAATTAAATCCAATTAGTGTGGCTAAACTATTTTATATATTTTACCTAATGATTGACTAACGACCTAATTAATTAACTAACCTAAGAATGTATTTTTTAGTTATTTAAATGATTCATTTAGATGGTACTCTTTTCTTTCTTTTTCTTTATTCTCTCTTCTTTTTTTTCACTCAATTTATTTGATGGCAATGATCGAATCTGATGGGGATTGCCTATGTATCATGACGCCGCATGAATCAGATCTTGCGTAGTTCGGGAAGATTAGGAATAAAGTAAATAAACTTACTCTCTTTTTTTGGATTTTGATTTTGATTTTTTTTTAATTTCTTAAAGAAGAATTTATAAAGAAGAAAGAAATTATTTTTTGATTTCAATTTCTTTGTTTTGTTGTTTTTTTTTTTTTTTTTTGAGAATTTTTTAAAAGAAAGGAAATGTTTTTTGGATTTTTGTTTTTAATTTTTGGAAGAAAGACTTCTAAAAAAGGTAGAAAATATTTTTGGATTTTGATTTGATTTGTTTCTTTTTTCGAATGAAATACTTCTATAAAGAAAGAATTTTTTTTTTTGGTTTTAAAATTTCTTTTATTTGGGATTTTCTAAAGAATGAATTAAAGAAAAATATTTTTGGATTTTGACTTCTTTTTTTTTTTTGATAGAAAAATCTCTGAAAAGAGAAAAAAATATTTTTGGATTTTATGTGTCAAAGAAAGACTTATAAAGAAGGAATTAAAGGAAAATATTTCTAAATTTTTTAAAATTGGGGACCGGAACCGATGAGGTTTGCTTATGTATCTCACATCCGGTGAGAATCAGACCCGCGTAGTTCGGTAAGTTTTGACGCAACAGGAAAATATGTCTTATTTTGAATTGACTTCTTCTTTTTTCTACGGTTTTTTTTAAAAATTTCAGCAGAGTTTTGGGATATTTTGAATACCAGGATTTTCATAACCAAGTGATTTTCTCTCCTACCTCACTCTTGGTTTTTCTTGATTTTCTTTACCTATTCTAGAAGTCGGTCAACATGCAAGCCAAAACTAATAAATGCACAAGTAGCACGTAAAATGCATCAGAATGGTCTTTTAAATTAGGTACACATGTCCTAGACAGACCCAGCCCCTGTGTTGAGTCCCCAAAGTCAAATGTACGTGATGCAAACAAACGTACCTACTAGGGATCCGGCATGAGGTTATGTCATTCTAGGTTTGAACCCAGTGATGTATTGTTCTAGACCTGGCTTACCCGAGCGGACAATTCGAACCGAGGGGGGCAACGTACCGGGAACCAAAAGGCCATCCGGCTATGTAACTAATCTGATCCTCGTTTTAAATTAGGGTATGAGTCTAACACAAAAGAAGTCACGCCGGCGTGCACTTCCCAGAAGATTTAGAAGATTCAAAGAGAAAAAGGGTTTCGTAACAGTTTTATATACAGTTCAAGCAATATCAAAGCTGTAAAAAGCGGCATTTAGAATATTAGGCTCAAACAAGTAATATCAGACAATCACAAGTATCCAAGTATAACAGTTATTCTAAGCTCGAATTCTGAACCCAAAACCAGAGATTCTGGGTTCGATTCCCATCAGAGTCACCAGAGCTGTCACTCCTTCTTTTTCCCAAAGTATATGAGAGTTATTCCACTTGAAGTGACATTATTCGAAATGGGATTAGTTGCGTAATTCAGAGTCGCCACTTGGAATATTTACGATGTCCTAAGTCATCGGTTTACTTTAAAATCCCAAATCAAGGAAATTTGACTATGTTTTAAAGTCTGCAAAAACCATAAGACCGGGTAAGGAATTCTGTTAACCCGGGAGAAGGTATGTGGCACTCCCAAGTTTGAAAATCCTTTTGTACATTTTATATTTTACCATTTCTTATTATTTATTAAACCGCTTTTAGTATTTATGGAATGTAAACAAGTCGCGATGTCGCGCACTCGTTGTGTTGGTACACATTGCAAATCGCGTCACGTGAAATGCACCCGCGATCTACAACATGTTGATTTTATTATTATTTGAAGTTATGGTCGAGTCGCGTGAAACGCGCACCCGAATTGGGATTTATGTCTCGCGGATATGCCACGGGAACTGTACTCATAGTCACGATGATTTATTTATTAATCTCACCTAAAGCAAACTACGATATTTATGAGTATTTCTTAACTTTGAGATTACTGTAAAGGCCATGATTTATGGAAGTAAAGTTGTGGAAAAAGGATAGGTTTAATCACTAGAAATTATTTACAACTTTAAAGTTCTTACTATTTTATCTATTGACAAGATTTGGCCCAGCCAGTCATTTATGAATTTTGATCCAGAAAACTCATGAGCACAAAAGCCCAATAGTGCACTAAACTGAATTTTAACATGATTTCAAGGTTGTCTTTGTTCATATTACTCCAGATGTTAACACATGATTCGACCAAGTTGAGAACTCATTACACAAAATCATAGCTCAAAATTTATAATAACAACCTATAAACTATGCTTATACAAATTGAGTTTAGATAAGATTGCTGACAAAGAAATCTCCAATAATTGATCTTGCAATGACCCGATCGGTTATTTTGAGAATTTAAGTTCCGTTCGATGGCATAAGGCCTTGAGAAGCTTCACATTATGTATATCGACCTGCGTGCATGATTGGATTCAAATACCGAATGATTCGGAGTCGAATTGGAAGAAGGATTCTAGTTTTGGAAGCTTAAGCGGTGAGAATTTGACCGGAATTTGAATTTTTGTGTAACTGACTCCTGAATGAGTTTTGAATGAGGTCAGCAGCTTCGTATGGTGAATTTGTACTTAGGTGTGCATTCGGATATGGATTTGGAGGTCTATAGGGTAATTTGAGGCATTTCAGCGAGAGTTGAAGTTGGAATGTGGAAAGGTTTGACCAATGGTTGAATTTGATGATATCGGGGTTGAATGAAATTCCGAGAGTTGGAACAGCTCCATCATGTCATTTGGGACTTACCTGCAAAATTTGACATCATTCCGGGTTGGGTTGATTGGTTTCAGCACGAGTTTTAGAAGTTGGAAGATTTGGAAATTCATAAGTTAGATTCTTGGTGCGATTCGTCGTTTCGGAGTTGTTTGATGTGATTTGAGACCACGGGTGAGTCCGTGTTAGGTTATAGAAATTTTCTATGTGTTTAGACGGGGTCTCGGGCGTCTCGGGTGTGTTTCAGATGGGCTACAGGCCATTTTCTTTCATTCTTGGATTGCTGATATTTGTTATCTGGTTTTCTCCTTCACATTCGCGTTCGCATCTTCTCCTCCACGTTCGTGAAGTGTAACCTTGGAGGAGGGAATATTTTCTCATCGCATTTGCGTGAGCATGATCGCGATCCCGAATGTCACCTTTCTCCTTCTTCGCATTCACGTACTCTCTTCCGTGTTCGCGTAGTGTTCTATTGATCAGCCCCATTCTTTTCCTTCATCGCATTCGCATAGTACCTCTCATGATCCCAAAGGTCTGCCTTCTTCTTCTTCGCGTTCTCATATCTTCCCTCGCGTTCGCGTACGCAAATAGTGAGCCGTCATGTTTTTCCTTCTCCATGTTCGCAAGCTTGTCGTCGCATTCGCGATGACCAAATGGAACAGCCTTCACTTTCTTATTTGCGAACACGACTGTATCTTCGCGTTCGCGATGTATAAATCCCTGGGAAAACAAAATATAATCCCAAATCGAGGGTTAGCCATTTTTATCATTTTGGGAGTTGTAGACCTCGGCTTTGGGAGATTTTTCGTGGGTTTTGCAAGCAAATCATCGGGGTAAGTGTTCTCTACCTGAATCTTACCATATTTCATGAATCTATTGCTATTTTCTTCATCTAATTAATGAATTAAGTTGGGAATTTGGGAAAAAGTTGTGAAACCTTTCAAAATGTGAAATCTTGATTTGAGGGACGAATTGGTATCGAAATTTGATAATTTTGGTATTTCTAAACTCGTATCGGAGTGGGGGTTCGGGTTTTGTAAATTTTATTGGATTTTGAGATGCGGGCCTAACTTTTTTAAGGGAATTTTTCCTCTTATTTTCCATTGTTTGCTACATGTGAGGTGACGAGCATATATGTATGTGACGGGGTTAATCTTGCTCGGGGGTAGATGATGTTATAATTGTGTCTTGTAGAATTATGTAACTTCCTTGCTTCATGCCTCACTTGATTTATAGATATTAATAACATAGTATATAATGTTAGAAATAAATACCTAGCCTAAGAACTTGATCAAATTGGATAGAATTTTGGGAATGCATTGATGTGTCTTGTTTGGTCATCCCTATGCGCGATCACTACTACATTGCTATGGCCGATATTTTGGGATGTTGGATTCTATACCTGTTTTGCTAATGAATTGTGAGATTTGTGGATGTACTTGAATTATATGACCCTTGATGGTTCATTGAATCATTGTTGGCTTGTAAAGCAGTAATTGAGAACTTTTTTGAGATATTCATTGATCACTCTCCTCGATGTTATATATACTTCATGCCTTGTCATTTTATTGATATTCATATGCTTGGTGAGGAAGAGTGTAAAGAACGAAGGGTGATTCCATGCCATTTTATATTCATTATCATGTGAGGAAGAGTGTAAAGCACGAAGGGTGATGTCGTGCATTTTTTATTCATTATCATGTGAGGAAGAGTGTAAAGCACAAAGGGTGATGTCGTGCCATTTTATATTCATTATCATGTGAGGAAGAGTGTAAAGCACAAAGGGTGATGTCGTGCCATTTTATATTCATTATCATGTGAGGAAGAGTGTAAAGAACGAAGGGTGATGTCGTTTCATATTATTAAGAGTGTAAAGCACGAAGGGTGATGTCGTTTCATGTTATTGAGAGTAAAAATAACAAAGGGTGATACCATGCCATTGCATTTATACGTTTATACTTTTGTATTATTATGAGGTCATGGCACAAAGGTTGTTTTTGTGCAAGTGAGGATGAGAGACATGCATTATGTTATGATATTCTTTTCTTGCATATATCTTCATGTCTTATCTTGAATTGTTATTGTCGTATTTATAGTTCTCATGCGACCTATTGTCATTGTCTTGTCCTTATCCTCTGCCTCAATCGTTGTTGTGTTGCATATGCCTTCTATTTGTTTAGCTTGTAAACATCCTTCCTACTTCCTACTGTTAAATTGCATCCATGTCATATCCATTTTGTTGCACTTAGGTACGAGTCTTCTTCCATGTTGGCCATTCATGCTCTATTTGTTGCATTATAAAGAACATGTACCCCTCTCCCCTTCTATTATTTGTTATATCCATCTTCGCGCCTCCATCATGCTAGTCAGATGAAATTGTAACCTTTGTTTCCTAAGTTTGGTCATTAACTCTATGCTCTCTACTTAGTCTGTTACTGATGTCCTTTTGTACATTCTCATTTATTATTACTTCCTGCATATTCTCTTCCTTGTCATTTCTATTATCGGTATTTCTATCGTTTGGTTGGTACTGTTTTACGCATACATGGTGAGGATGAGATAAATGCACGAAGGGTGTTGTCGTGCTGTTAGAATTTATTTCTTGAGTACTTCGTTCACATTATGAAAGTTTTGAGGTGATTGTTGTGGTTCATGGGCTTTTGTTCTAAGGAAAGGGGCCGATTAAGATGTTGGAAATTGTTGAATTGTGATTCTTTCTGGTATTCTTTTATTGCTTTGTATAGTCGCATTGTGTACCATGTTCTATCTGTTGTATAGTTTTATTGGTGGTTTACACTATAGTTTTTATTACTGAGCATATTTTAACTAAAAGCCTTGTCACTACTTCGACGAGGTTAGTCAAGATACTTACCAGTACATGGGGTCGGCTGTACTGATACTGCACTTCTGCACACTCTGTGCAGACTATTGGAGCGGAGCTGCTGAAGAAGTCGGGGGCTGACCCTGAAGATGTTCGTGTATTCTGGATAGATGCTTCCACTAGTCCTTGGTAGTTTTAGACCTTATTAATCTGTTCATGTAGTTTTCAAATAGAACGTGTATTTATTCATACTAGCTTTGTATATTATAAGTCTTAGAAGCTCAGGAATCGTATTACTAGTTCTTGGGTAAATTTGTAAGAGTTTAGATAAATCCTAATTTATTTTTCTATAAGTTCATTTGGTTTGTTTCGTTTGTTAATTGGCTTACCTAGCGGGTCAAGTTAGGTGCCATCATGACCTGTGATTTTTGGGTCGTGGCAGATCTGCTCAAAGCTAGATTCTATATATTCATATTCAATATACAACAATTTCACCACTTTCACTTTTTCAATTGTTAATGACTTCAAATCGATTATCTTTTGGTAATTCCTCCTGAAATTGTCAAATGTTTAGATCCATTTGAACCATAAGAAAAGAAACTATGATAATCTGTTGAGACACTAGTGCTTGACATGAATCAACTCAGCACTCAACAAATAGACAAATTATCACACCATCAATTCGACTTTAAATCTACTAAAAATAGTCTAATCATGAGAGATTTAGCACATGAGAGCAGAAATTGACTAAGGATTTTACAGAAGCCAGGAATTAATTCATTATTTGCAAACAATAATCGAATTCACAAGTGAATACCTGGTTGTGCAGGAACCAATTTAAAGAGCCAAATAAAGGCGAAACAAAGAAGGGTGAAGATCATCAAACAGCACTAGCGATACAACAGAAGAAGTTTGGCAAAGCTTCGACATAGAACAGCTTCAGAAAAAAACTAGAATCATGAATAAAAAGCTTTCAATGATGACAGAAAAATCATTGTTTTAGCCTATTTCTTTCTATTTTTGTTCGTCCTTTTTTTCTTTTGGCTCTTGAAGTTTGTTTTTAGATCCAGAATCCAACTTTTGGGAATAGTTTTCAAATTTCTTTTGAAGGGGAGATGTGTGTAGATGCGCGATATTAGAGAAAGAGTGATTGTTTGGGTTAGAAAATGCGTGTATGACTGCTTACGAGAGAAGAGGAGGGAGAAGGTGGCTAGGGTTTTGTCGAAAAATGGGGGATCCGCTTTGAGATGATCTGGGGAATAAGGGCGGCTGCTACGGTTTCTTCAAAGGGAGGGGTCTGATTCTCTTGAATGGGAAGGGTTTGGGCGTTTAAAGGAATTGGGTAGGGAAAACGACGTAGTTTTGGTGTCAAACTACGTCGTTTGGGTAGTGACATGGGTGGAGCTGGATCGCATATATGGGGACTGGCTGGGGCTGATTTTTGTGGAATTTGGCCCGTCCTCTAAAATGAGCCCTATTTATTTGGAGCTTTAGCAGGCCTTTCTTTTCTTTTCCCTTGATTGTGCTTTTGCAAAATTACCCACTTTGGACTCAAATTTTAATTAAATCCAATTTGTATGGCGAAACTATTTTATATATATTACCTAATGATTGACTAATGACCTAATTAATTAACTAACCTAAGAATGTATTTTTTTTAATTTATAGTTATTTAAATGATCTATTTAACAATGTAATTAAATCCTAAAATGCAATTTAAAATCTAAAAGGCTATGAAATTAAGATTTGAACATTTTTTATGATTTTTTATTATTTATGATATTCGTCACATGAATAAACAATGCCAATAAATGCAAAACCAAATAAACAAAAAAAAATCCTAAAATTCATAAAAACAATTAAAATTATTTTTTAGGAGTAATTTCTTATGTAGAGAAAAATTTAGGTGCTCATAATTGACATGATCATTGGTGGGGTTGACGTTCCCCAGGGGCGGATGTTAAAGTGCACCAAAATGTCCATCACTAGAGAACAACGGACTCGAGATTACGTGCCAGAAGGAACCTTATCTTTCAACGACGAGGACACTAAAGGCATCGTGCAGCCATACAACGATGCACTGGTAATATTTGTACTCATAAATAAATCTCGAGTTAAGCGTGTGTTTAGGTAGCTCGGCCAATATTATTAGATCGAGAGTCGTAGAGCAGCTGGGTTTACAAGACCAAATTGTGCATGCAGTCCAAGTTCTAAAGGGATTCAATATGGCACGTGAGACCACTAAAGGGGAAATAACACTACCGGTGAACACCGCCGGAACCATTCAGTAAGCAAAGTTCTACGTGATCGAAGGTGATATGAGATACAACGCTCTATTCGGGAGGCTGTGGATTCACAACATGCTGGCAGTGCCCTTAACACTGCACCAGGTGTTGAAATTCCCAATGCTGGGAGGGATTAAAACAATTTGCGGAGAACAACCGGCCGCAAAGGAGATGTTCACGGTCGACGAGGGGGTCCCAATATTCGCACTTTCTACATCAAAGGATCCGAGTTCGGTCTCCAAGGAAGAAACAAAATAGAAATCACTGACACCGTCCCCGACCAAATCGGAGAAGTAGGGGACGGATGAGGACGACAACTACAGAGTTCCCATATCTTTCATAATCCCCGATGATTCTGACGCCACCAAATCAACGGTCAAAGAACTGGAGCAAGTCATATTGATCGAGCACATGCCCGATCATAAGGTATACCTGGGCACAGGGTTAAATCCCGAGCTCAGTAAAAACTCATTAAATTCCCTATGGCTAACATAGATTGTTTCGCTTGGTTCCACCTAGACATGACAGGGATCCCTCCGGAGATAACTACCCATAAGCTGAGCCTGGATCCAAAGTTCCACCCGATCAAACAGAAAAGGAGGCCTTAGTCCGAAGTCAAGCATGCATTCATGAAAGGCGAGGTATCTAATCTCCTCCTTAAAATAGGGTCCATCCGGGAGGTTAAATACCCGGATTGGTTAGCAAATATAGTGGTAGTCCCTAAAAAAGGGAATAAATTAAGAATGTGTGTAGACTACAAAGACTTGAATAAGGTATGCCCGAAGGGCTCTTTCCCTCTGCCCAATATCTATCGCATGATCGATATGATTTCCAGCCATGAGATCCTCAACTTTCTCGATACCTACTCCGGGTATAACCAAATTCGGATGGACCCGGGCGACCAGGAAAAAATGTCCTTTATCACTAAGTACGACACCTACTACTATAATATGATGTCATTCAGACTATAAAACACTGGTGCCACTTACCAACGCCTAGTAAATCTAATGTTCAAAGAACAAATAGGAAAATCGATGGAGGTTTACATTGACGATATGTTAGTTAAGACCCTGCGAGCAGAGGACCATTTGAAATATTTGCAGGAAACCTTCGACATATTGAAGAAATAAATATGAAGGTGAACACGGAAAAGTAGGCATTCGAAGTCGGGTCCAGGAAATTTCTCGAATTCATGGTGTATAACTGGGAAATTGAGATCAATCCCGATAAATTCAAGGCCATAGAGGACCTTACCGTGGTGGACATTGTCAAGGTCGTTCAAAGGCTTACCGGGTTCATAGTCGTGTTGGGCAGATTAATTTCAAGGTCCTCCGACAAGATCCATCAGTTCTTCTCGTTATTGAAGAATAAGAAGAAGAATTTCTCATGGACGCCGGAGTGTCAGCAAGCCTTAGAAAAACTCAAGTGGTACCTTTCGAGCCACCTCAGCTTCATACTCTGAAGGCAGATGAATAGTTATACCTATACTTAGCGATATCCAAGATAGAGGTAAGTGGATCCCTAGTTCGGGAAGAAGAAGGTACGCAATTTCCTTTTTACTATGTTAGCAGGACTCTAGGCGAGGCAGAAACTAGGTATCCTCACTTGGAAAAATTGGCGCTCGCTTTACTAAGCGCCTCTAGGAAGTCAAACCCGTATTTTTAATGCCATCACATATGTGTCGTGACTACTTACCTGCTGAGGAACATAATGCATAAGCCCGAACACTCGGGACGATTGGCCAAATGGTCCGTGGAAATCAGCGAGTACGATATCGAATATCAACCCCTAACCGCCATCAAATCTCAAATTTTGGCAGACTTCGTGGCTGACTTCATACCATCCCCAATACTCGAGGTCGAGAAGGAGTTGTTGTTGACCTCGAGGACCTCCTCCGGAATCTGGACCCTCTTTACGGACGGTGCCTTGAATGCAAAGGGGTCTGGACTTGGCATCGTGTTGAAGACACCGACGGGTAATGCAGTTAGGCAATTTATTAGAACATGCCGAGTATGAGGCCATGATTGCAGGTCTCGAATTGGCTAAAATTTTGGGAGCCGAGGTGATTGAAGCTAATTGTGATTCCCTCCTTATTATGAACCAAGTCAATGGAACATCCGAAGTCAAAGAGGAGAGAATGCGAAGATACCTAGATAAACTACAGGTGACTTTACATCGGTTCAAGGAATGGACTTTGCAACATGTACCTCGAGATCAAAATAGCGAAGCCGATGCTCTTGCCAACTTAGGATCGTCGTTTGAGACAATGAATTCAACTTGGGAACGGCCGTACAACTCATTTAAATTGGTAGTGGAAGAAGGCCATGCCGAGATAAACTCGACAAGCTTAACCTGGGATTGGAGAAACAAGTATATAGATTACCTGAAGACCGGAAAACTACCCTCGGATATTAATGAATTGAGAGCTCTACCCACAAAAGTGGCCAGGTTCAGCTTGTCCGAAGACAACACCATATTTAGGAGAACGTTCAATGGCCCACTCGCCATATGTTTGGGACCGGGAGATACTGAGTAAGTTTTGAGGTAAGATCATGAAGGCACCTGCGGGAATCATTCGGGTGCCGAATTGTTGGTTTGTAAGATAATCAGAGCCGGATACTACTGGATCGACATGGAAAAAGATGCAAAGGAGTTCGTGCAAAAATGTGACGCACTGATGATTCATCAGCCCGGGGAGCTGCTATATTTGGTCTTGTCACCCTATCCATTCATGAAATGAGGAATGGACATAGTTGCCCCCCCCCCCCCCCCCCGCCATGGGCACCCAGTAAGGCTCAATTCATATTATTTGTGGCTGACTATTTTTCTAAATTGGTGCAAGCCCAGGCAATTGATAAAGTCAGGGAGAAAGAAGTTATTGACTTAATTTGGGACCACATAATATGCCGATTTGGAATGTCAGCCGAGATCGTGTGCGACAATAGGAAGCAATTCATCGGCAGTAAGGTGAGTAAATTTTCTGAGGACCATAAGGTCAAAAGGCTCTTATCAACACCCTATCACCCTAGTGGGAATGGGCACCGGAGTCTACGAACAAAACCATACTCCAAAATCTTAAGAAGAAGTTGACCGACACCAATGGAAAATGGAAGGAAATTTTGCTCGAAGTCCTGTGGGCATACTAAACGACCTCAAAATCTAGTACCGGGGCAACCCCATTCTCATTGGTCTACGGTGCCGAAGCGCTAATACCAATCGAAGTAGGAGAATCGAGTCTCTGATTATGATACGCGACCGAAGATTCAAACGACGAGGTCATGAACATGAGTTTGGAACTGTTAGACAAGAGGCGCAAGGTCTCCCTAATCCGGATGGACGCCCAAAAATAACGGGTCGAAATATATTACAACCAGAGAGCCAACCTCCGACACTTCAATAATAGGGACTTGGTGTTAATAAAAGTGACACTAAACACCTGGAACCCGAATGAAGGCAAGCTAGGACCGAATTGAGAAGGTCCATATCGACTTATCGAGATCACCGGCAAAGGATCATACAAACTCGAAGCAGGGAACGGTGAGAGACTACCGAACAATTAGAACGTGACCCACTTAAAATGGTACCAATGCTAAGGTATGACCCCATTCATTCTTGCTTTACCTATATTACGAATGACTAACATTTGCAGGCAACGTCTAAAGAATCATGCAGTTATTAGGCCTGAAAGCATGCGTTGCACTCTTTTTCTCTTAAACCAGTTTTGTCCCAAATGGATTTTTTGGCAAGGTTTTTAACGAGGCAATAGTAGATCGTGCTAACTTATAATTGAAGATCGGTTGTGAATCGGAGTCAAGGGTCATTTCAACAGTATCCGAGCCCTCTCTATGATGGCCATCACCCTTGATAATGATTTTAGCAAGGAAGAAAATTTTTTGCTCGAACAGTATGGGCTTGGTGGATATGATTTATTGTAAGGGCCAAACGGTCAAATGAAACATGTCCACATATACCACTTAAGCCAGAACACGAATCTTGTACACATTTTCCATCTTGTATGTTGTTCACACAAATGAAAGAAAGTTTTTATCTTGAACATACATACTTTGTCTTTTAAAAACTACTATATTTTGTTCCTTAAGGACATCGGGCCCAAGGGCTCTATCCGTATCCAAGAGATCACCCCACTCGGGACTATCCTCCAAAGCAAACTCAGATGGCTCGGATGTCGAAGCCCGGGGGCACAAAAACCTATTAGGCAGTGCTCGAACTTTAAAGGTATGGCCACCCCCATTCGGGGACTATCATCCTAGGCAAGGCCGGATGGCTCGGGCATCGAATCTCGGGGTAATAATCCTCTTAGGCAGTACCCGAACTTAAAAGTATACGGCCATCCTAGAAATGGTTCGAAGACGTCCAAAACCCGTAACCAAAACATAAGGCCTTCAAAATTATAATCTTAAAACTTCTAAGTAAGCACTTTTGGGAAAAGATTCTGGTCATACCAAGCCCCCATGAGTTATAAGCAAAATCACATCAAGAACAAACCTTGTTTGAACCTCCGAACAAGACCTTATTACTACGAGGCATTTGTAACTTTGCAATCGTAAAGAAAAAGCCAAAAGAAACAAAGTTGAAAATTGCCAAAGGGAAAAAACAAAAGCCTTGTATATATATAAAGATCTTTACAAAGGCCAAACGGTCTCAACAAAACATACAAAAATACAAAAACAAAGAAAAATCTACAAGGCACCTAAGCCTGATCTTTGCCGAAGCCCGTCTTATCACCGGGACTAACAGAGTCTTCTCAGCCCTCAAATCCGCTGGAGCCCTCCGAGCCTTCCTAGTCCTTGGGATATGGCAACTTTTGTCCTCGTCCTCGAGCCTCTTAAATTTTTTGATTTCGATCATTAAGTCGAAACCTCGGGCGTGAACTTCCTCGAAAGCCTCCCTTCAGGACTGCCACTTCACGTAATCGGCAATAACTTTCAAGAGGTCCCGGGCTGCCTCAGCATCAGCTTTGTACTGGGCCACCATCTCTTCAGCACCGGCCCTGGTTATTTTTGCCACTGACTTGGCTACTTTAAGCTCCTTGGCAAGGGTATCCCGTTTGGCAGAGGCTAGGCCCAGTTGAGACTGGAGGTCTTCGATATTTTTGGACCTGGCCTCAGCTTTCTCCCTCGCCGCTCTAAGTTGGGCCTTCGTTGAGGCCAGCTACTCCCGCACAGACTTCTTTTTTGAAGCCAATTGGTCCATTTTTCCCTTCCACTCTTCGGCCATGGCCTTGACCTCGTCCATATGTTCTCGAAGTTGGTCGATCAGATCAAGCTTATGTTGGACCTGTGGGTTTTGACCGTTAGTCGTCGTGCATAAGTCGTCTTCACTAACTTCAAAGATCTTTACTTGTTCCACCAAGGCGGCATGTTCTTTCTGGGCCGCGTCCAGCTCAATTGGAGATTCTTGACTTCTCCTTCACGTTGCTCGCTGAAAAGCTTATACATGTCCTTCTTCTCAGCAAGCTCTTTTACTTCAGCCTCAAGTTGGCTAAACTCATCCCAGTAACAGAGAAAGGTTTCATGGTAGAGCACCGAGGCCTGCATAATGTAAAAAAGAAAAGGGCTAGAGTCATCAAAAACTAAATTCGAAGATAAAAGAGTGTGATAACACTTTACCCGATTCAGCGCCTGTTTGCGCTTTGTTGAACAAGCATGGCGCATTCACCTCATTCATTTTTTGCATCGTCTTTTTCGGTTACCAGGCACCAGAGGTAGCTAGCTATCCGGATGGGGGTGGAAAGAACCCGGGCATCCTCTAGGACGGTGTTAACTACTGATCACTTCCAACCAGTATCCATGCTCGGAGCAAGTAACCAGTTGATCAACCTCGGGCTCGTTCAGTCCACCGACCTCCAAGGATGGATTTTTCCTCGGCACCTCTAAGTCACCCAACCCGGAGCAGTTTTCCAGGGCGGTTGAGTCTACAACATCGAAGAAGCATTGGAGGGGATCTTCTGTTCCATGAACCCCTTCATTGGATCGCTCCTTCGTCGCTCGGGCAAATCTGTAAGCGAGGGTGATCCCGAGATTTCTATGAAATCGGGTGGGGTAGAGCCTGTGACTTGAGAGGTCTCGAACCTTACATATGTATGAGCCTCGTGAACTTGAGGGGGGTTGGCCCCTGTCATTTTCCCCTCGGCTACCTCTTGTTCCTAGAGAACGGACGACTCGCGGGCCACAAAAAGGTCATCCTCCTCGGGCTTGTCCCTCAGTTGGAGAGTGAATCCGAATCAGGCACTCAGCAGCAAGAGCTTTCCTTTGTCTTACGAGCCAACCTTCTCCTCGATTTCATCATTTTCGAGCTTAGGGAACTCGGGGCCCTCTTCCTTTTCTTCTCTCCTGCTGTGGTACCGGGCTATCCCGAAGCAGAAGGATCAACGGGCAGGTCCTCGCCCCCTGCCAAGGGACTAAGCTCGATGGTCTTAGGCAAGCCTGCAAAAATATAAGAGAAGCAATGAGGGCATAGTGTTGAAAATGAAAGTCTAGTACTACTTATGCGGAGAAAGGAATTTTACCGTGAGAATGGGCCTCCCAGCGAACCTTCGAGAGCTCGCTTCACGAGCGCTCGTCATAAGGCATTTGCGAAAAAATGCCTCTGATCCACTCCTTGAGCCGAGGAATGGCATTTGGAACTCGAGCGAGGACTGCACCACAACAAACACCGATGAGAAAAGGGAAGATAAAACATGAAATAGATGCTTAAAAGAAGTTATACTTACGTGATACGTTCCATTTCTCAGAGAACGGACTCCACTCGGTACATATCAGTTCGGAGGTCCTCACTCGGTCAAACTGTCCTTGCCAACCAGATCTTGGTCTTCATCGATACTCGAAAATGGGGCTTTACCAGGGTACAAGCTTTATCAGTCCCCCCCCCCAAAAAAATTTGGGGACTGTATAAGCGGAGAATATGGTCGATGGTGAACGTTCACGAATCAATTTTGCTAACAAAGAATCAGAGGAGGATTACGATCCTCCACAGTGATTGGTGAATTTGGCCGAGGCATATGCCGTACCTCTTGCAGAATTCGAAGATGGTCGGGTCCACCGGGTCCAATGTAAAGGGATAAGTGTAAACACTTAGATATCCTTCAACATGTGTGGTGATATCATCATCGGGCTGGGAATCACTACATCCTTATCCGCCCAGGCGCAGTCCTTTCGAATAGTAGGAAGAATGGCCTCGTTGATAGAGCAGATGTACCGTGAGACCGCCTCGCATTAGCCTTGAACCGAAGAGGGCTTTTCAACCTTGAAGTCGTCATTGACCAAACACCCCCCGGGGACGAACATTTTCAAGGGGGCTCGACTGCCGGTTCATCAATGGACGCACCCCGAACGGACCTCTCGAGGACAACCACATTCGGGGCGGTCTCCTCAACCTCAATGGTCGGCCGGAAAGAATAAGGAGCATCTTTCTAGGGAACGGTCTTGGAGGTATTTTCCATTTCTTTTATCTGGTTAAAGATAAAGGAGAATGGGGAGATGGGAGGTGAGAACTTGCTAATACAGAAAAGCATATTGTCTTAAGTAAGGGGTAAAAGAAAGGTTGCTACTTGAAGAACGAAGGTAAGAATAATGAGGGATGAAAGAAGACTGTAATATCTTAAAGGATCGAAGGTAGAAGCTTGGTCAAAAGTAAAAAATGAACGAAGGAAGGGGTATTTATAGGATGTTGGCGTTGTTTCGCATTCAGGCACGACTTGCCGACGGATGACTTGCGTTAGGGGTCATTATGATGCGATTGACAGGACGTTTCAATTTCTTTGTCGTATTGTGTCGCAGCGTGTTGAAGAAGAGATTGAAGAATTCATGTCGTTTCCGTAAAACTTACTCTCCGAGAAACGAGGAGACTATCTGTATACGGGTAAAATCGGACCCATAAGTCGGCTCGGTTCCCGATAAAATAAATCGATTAAGAGACGCGATGACAAGGAGTCGGAATCGAGGTAAGGGACTTATCGAGGCAGGCATCGGGGGCACGACGCCCGCCCTCGAGTATATCGAGGCCATGACCGCGGGGTCCGTCCAAATCCCAAAAGATTTTGGAGAGCATTTTCGGGCAATCGAACACGATTAAAAGAAGGCCGTAATATTCGTGATCAACCGAGTATCACAACACAGATCTCGGCACGTACCGATGGGAATCTAATAATTATTTAAACGAGAGATTTTTACCTTTTATGAGATTATACCTAGAGTACGATTCTCCTACTATATAAAGGGAGGTCTGATTATCTATTGAACACGCATCCCAAAGCAATATATTATTATTTTCATTGTTATTTATAGTTCTTATTCTCGTTCATCAGTGCTGGCCTTTGTGACCGGATCGAGGGCGGATATTTTATCAAGGCTGGAATTATCCTCCTCCCATGGTTTGAATTTACTATATCTTTATTTGCTTAATCTAACGCAATTTATCGTTTGTATTGAATTAATCCATGTATCTTTAAAATCACTCACAAATTTAATTGTTATCTATTTTTTAGGGTAAACACCTCCAAACAATAGTCATTTCTTAAAAATCCTATTCTTTTATTGCTCGAATTATATCTTTGGGTCATTTACGTCGGAAGAATAACTAAGCCTCAAACATATTTGGGTTAATTCTTCATCTTATCATTGTACTTGAAGTTGTTGGGCTTGTGAAAGAGTTTTTTACATAGACTATATCTTTATAAGAACTATTCTCATAACTAATAATACCATTCATTTATTGCAAAAATAGCAAATGTTATTATCAATATAGCATTATCGACAATTCCTTAAATGTCGCTGCAATGGGAATTCCATTTAAAAGCCAAAAGGTCACGATTAAGGATATCATTTTCATTAAACAGTCTTGATGTAAATAACAAATAATTAAGGAAACCGTTACCATCTCCATCATTAACAGTCTTGATGTAAGGATAGTTTCCCTCTCTGATTTATGCCATCTTTTTCCAAAAGAAATAGTATTGTGATTTATACTCTCTTAACTATCGTTATTATATTGTGTATATTAGAATTTTATTATAATTCATACACCATTAAATATAATCATTATATCTTAGTATACACATTTGTACATAATTATATACTGTTATAATATTATATATATGTATTCCACGTATATACTTATTATTCATTATTATTAATATTACTACTTAATATACAATGGTTGAAGAATTCATGATAATATATATATATATATATATATATATATATATATATATGTGTGTGTGTGTGGGTGTGTGTGTGTGTGTGTGTGTGTGTGTGTGAGAGAGAGAGAGAGAGAGATTTATACTTGGTATATAATCTGGTGTAATTTATAATGGTTTATATCGTATATAAGTTATCTATTATACTTTATACATAGTTTATTATGATTTCTACATATTTTGTACAACGTATATTATCACAATTATAATATTATATTCTAGGCTTCCATATGTATGTGAGAACGAACAGATAATATAAATGTGAGTAATAAACAAGTACAAGTATTTTTTATAGTGTAACTTAAATCCTTTTTTAAGGAAATTAATGCTTTGGCTACGTGATTTTGGGTCCATGATTTAAAACTATATATTAGGGAATGTATTTATTTAATTGCCACATATGTAAAATACCTTCTACTGCTAGGTATGTGAAATTTTTTCTTAAATTTTGCCTATCTTTGTTTTTTGCTCAAATTCAAAGTACAAGACATTTGGTTTAAGGCCCAAATTCAGAAAGCAAAATAGTCATGGCAGGCAGTAGAAAAGCTAGCGTTGAATTTTGTGTTGCATCTCTTTTTCATCTCCGTCATTTTATTTGACCCAAACATTTTTGGTTTCGCAGAGTCAAATAGAAATAGTTTACTGTATTCTTTCATCTTTTAGTATTTTCGTAGTAATAGTAGTGGAGTATATCGAATATAAAGGGTTCATACAATTTACTCTGATTAGTCTTGGATTAATATAGCTAGTTGATTAATTACACCGGAGGTAAAATTTTGGATTCACATTTATTATTCAATTCAATGGAAAAGGCTAGGTCACAATGTCTATCGTTGGTTTTGGATTTGAAGTTTTCAAATTTGAAATGCATGTTATCAATATTATTTTTATTGTGATTTATCTCAGTTACATCTGTTGTTGGCTGATGGAGGTTGACATTTTATTTGATTGGTTAATTTTGAGTATTTGTTTACTGCCTATGGTGACCTATCTCATTCATGGTTTCCTCTATTCCCCGCCGTTACTGTCTAAATATGGAAATGCACTCCTTTTAATTGGTATAATAATAATAATATTCTTACTTTCAACTTGCAGGTAGGAAATTTAAGTCATTTCAGGAATAAATAAGATACTATAATATTTTCGGTTCTGCGGAGTGGGAGAAATATCAAAATAAAAATATAAAATTTAAACGTAAAAGGCTGCTGATAAATAATTGACACTTATATTGTTATTCAATTCAACTGGACAAAATCTACAAATGTTCAACTGCTCAACCATGGCTTGATGTGACAATCTGCTGGAACCATCACTAGCATTAAAAAAGGACAGCTCGATACACTAATTATTCTATATTTACGTAGAATTTGGAAAAAAATACGACCTAAGGGATGTGATATAGACATACTACCATCACTCACACTAGCATCTCATAAATTGTGCAATTAATTTTCTACATGCATGTCTCCATCCTTTTTCAACGTACTTATTAATTAATTCCAACGGATATAATCATGCTGAATCCTGCTACCTACAAAGTCTTAAGTCAAAGATTATGCATATATACAAGATAATGCTACAATACTTGACCACATGGCAATTTGAAAAGGTCAATTCTTTATAACCATGTGTATTTTGTTTTAATTAGCAACATTAACCCAGATTCGCGCCTTGTATGCCTCGTTAAAGGAAGATTCAGAATATAAATTTTAGAAAAAATTATTACAAAGAGGTAGATTCAGAATATAAATTTTAAAAAAAATTACGGCCCTTTTCACTTGGCCTAACAGCTCAATCGAAAATGGCCCACATTTGAAGTTCTTATCCAGTTTAGCACATATTGTATATAACTTGAAAAAAGCTTTTCAGCCTTTAGCCTATTATTAAAGACACACTTCTAGGGTTTTTATTATTTTCTTCTTCTTCATTCTCAGCATACCAAATTCTCTCCCCACCGCCTCTTGCTTCTTTCTTTCTAACCCACACAGATTTCCTCATCCTCTCTTAACCCAGCCCTCGCTATTCCCCCTCCCCCAACCCCCTACGCAATTCTGCCATCAATGGCTTGAAGAAAGGCTCAGGCTCCTCTTCCGTCGTCCAAGCCCGCCAAGTCTAATGGTGGTAAGCAGAAGAATATTGAAGATTTTGAAAGAAAAATGAAAATACACACATATCTGAATCTTAAATTTGGTGTATCTTGTCAGGTGTTGAATTCGGAATCGCGCAAAATCATTAACCTATTGACGAGTTGAATCATCCAATACCTTCTATTACAACTCGAAGCTTGGATAAAAAATCATAACTATGTAACAGTTTGTATTAACACTATATAATAGTGTATATGGATATGCAAACACCTCTTATACACTATTATACATGTTTATACAAGTTGATACATTGTTTACAGCAAGTGTAGTGTTGGACATACTATGTTTTCTAGTGAAAATAGTATATAAGTGGTATTTATATACAGTTATACAGTATTGGATAATTATGTATTGTTGTGTATAAATATGTATATTTGTGCATAATGTTGTATAATTATATATTTTTTCAGTTTATAAGGATGTATATACATTGCCAATGTATAAGAGGCCTCTATGGAAGTTTATAATTATGTATAATTATGTATAATTGTGTATAAATGTATATATTTGTGTATAATGTTGTATAAGTTTGACACTTCCTTCTCTTCTTCTTTTTCGTGTATGTGTTGTATGAAAAAGGTCTGTACGTGTTGGAGGGATCCTACAATTCATTTACTAAGTTTTAATTTTTCTTTTATCCTGTTGAATTGGCAATTGCACATAAAAGTGTATGAATTTCTTGTCTTCAGATAATATGTATTATTCAGGATTTTTGAGTTGTGTTGTGGCTGATTTATATTTTTTTTTATCAAATGCTTAATAATCAAACGAAATCAAGAGAATGAAAACAACTGGTTATATAAAGATTTGCAAAGTGATATAAGTTGTTTTTGTGAAATAAGCTGTTTTTCGGGAATTAGCATATTATGATTGGGCTATAAATTTATAAAGTGATATCTAGGCTATTATATTGCAATGCATATGTGTGAGTTGTACTTATGTGAAATTATCCCTAAATTTTATGATCAACCTTTAGTTTTTTTCTCCATATATATCTATACTCCTCAATCTATCAAACTTGAAAATTATGAAAGAATACACCATACAAAGAAAGAAAAAGAATAAATACTTAATTAATATGTAAAAAGTGACACCTTACATAACATGAGTGTGCCAAATTCTAGAAAAAAAAGAAAGGAAAAAATAACAAGATAAACATAAGATGTAACTTCCAACCTCAGTTAAAGGGGAGCCCTCAATAACCATCACATCATATGGTACTTTAAACTTGGGTGTACACGTATATATTTAAGTATTTTTTAAAAAGTATAATATTATTATATATGATTTAGGGAGAAGAGCATGTGTTCACGTGACCCCGAGAACCCCGACTAGATACGCCCCTAATTTTTACATTATTCAATGAAATTTTTAAGACAACTACATAGTTTGAACCAAAGTTTACTAGTTCAGTCGAAGCCGTAGCTTCTACTCTCCCTCTGCCAGCATCCATCCCACTACACTCCTTAATTCACCGTAGACACGTGCTACGTTTCCAATTTTTTTTTTTTTTTTTTTTTTCGTGGATGGCTTCCAAAGGAATTGAAGGGAAGCATTGACCAAAAAAGAAGATAAGAAGATGGAAATGGTAGGCCTATATAGGAAAAAAGAAGGAAATTGGTACCAAACATGGCATTAAACTCAAGAGTAGCACAACATCTTTTATTAGGAATTGCCCTTTCTAGTTTTCCTCAGTGGTCCAACCCATATGCAGCTTAACATGTTCTAAAAACCCACTTTGGCGAGTGTCAATTCCCACACAGGGCAGGAGGGATAGTGTTACCTACTGGTTCGGACGAATTCAATAGCTTTTTGTTTAAATTTTGTATTTGTATTAGAAAATTCATCAAACATGTATAAATACTTAATTAGTGAGTTATGAGTTCGGTTGCAAGCTTGTTCAGAACATATTTTAAATGTGTCCCCTAAACACAAAGAGACTGACTGGACAACTGGCTGCATTGGCCATTTAAGTTCCATTCCTTGCAAATGATGCAAGTTCGAATCCCACCTTCAACCTTTTCTATTCCTTTTTAGCTTTTTCCCTCCTTTTTATTTTTATTCTTTGAGTACAATGTAATTTATATTTGATAACAAATTGCTTTATTGTTTACTTTAGTCCTTTTTTTTGAATCAATTATAATTTATTACTAATATATAATAGTCAACTTAATTAATATTTTAGTTCTTTGAGCACAATGTAATTTATATTTAATAGCAAATTTCTTTATTTTTTACTTTTATCTTCTTCTTTTTTTGAATTCAATTATAGTTTAGTACTAGTATATAATAAATCAACATAATTAATTTTATTCTTTTTTAAATTCATCCCTTAAAATAGAAATCATCAAATTGCAACTTATCAGTCCATGAATGAAAAAATACATTATCATTTTGTGACAACCTTTTTCAACAATCTGACTCGGCAATGACAACTAATAGTTTGAGACTCTTTTTCAGTTCTTTTAGTATTACCATACTCCTTATCTTGAATGCCCTTTTGATCACTGGCCCTTTTTTTTATTTATTAAAAACTAGAATTTTAAAGTATGAAACATGCTTAATCAAACAACTTCCCTTCACATAGCATCTATTTTGCGAAGAAATCTCTCTCTCTCTCTCTCTCCATATATATATATATATATATATATATATATATATATATATATATATATATATATTCAGTGTTTTCTTTTTTCTTTAAAACTTATTTTGTTAATACTTAAATGATAAGTCATCATAATCATTAAGTTTTCAATGAGTTGCACGCCGAATTTTATTGCTAGTGACTACCATACAGTGATGCCCCCGTCGTGCTCAAATCCTGAGTCTGTCTCTGATTACATATAGTTGATACAAATTAAATGTACATTTACAATATAATCGAGCATAAGGTAACGGGTGCAGGCTACGTCTTTGTAGGCCATGGACACGGCCATGGTCCTTAGCGATGAAGTAGTAGTGGTGTCGCTAAGACACCACTCCTCGCTAAAATTAGATACAGCGTACAATTCGATCTATGATTCTATAGGTTTATCGTCAAACTTAAAATTAGGTACGTTCGACGTATATAAACCTAACAGTCTAAACGCATCTCGTTTCCAGTTCAAACACAAACCTAATATAATCAACGTAATTGACTCTGAATTCTAAGCTTAGATATAGAATACGTTGCATGTGCATTACTAAACAGTCAATCTTATTCATCGGAGATGTCCATATATTTGAGAAATAAATTTAGGTCGTATTATCACACCTGTCGCACTAAAATTCCAACTACTATGGAGCTTTTGAATTTTCAAATATTTGCATGATCAAAGAAGCACGACTAGCTCACTTGTCCTGACCAAATGGATAACAAGTCAATAAACAAGTACTAGTCAGACATTACTGGTCAATTTTATTTTTTTATTTTTAAATCCAGACCCTAATGTGAGAATATATTGGATATGTTAGTTGTTTTTTGGGGGGAAAATCAGGTTGCCAAGCTAATTAATTATAGGTGTGTTTCTTACGACATATTTCTAAAAACATGATTTTTCGATGTTTGGTAGCCATGAAATATTTTCCAAAACTAAAGGAATTCCAAGAAAAGAAAAAAATGATTTCCCTCTCTTATGAATATAAGTCATTTTCCTTATGACTATCTTAATTTTTTCCAACGATACTTATATATTATTATCAGTGCTTGATACTCGAAATTTTTATCAAATACTATCTAATATGCTAATGTTATTACTAATATTTAATATTTCTTTTAGAAAATACTTTTATTTTTATTTACCAATCAAACACCAAAAAACACATCCCGGAATAATTATTTTTCTAGAAAAATGACTTCCATTGTATCATGAATNAATAATAATAATAATAATAATAATAATAATAATAATAATAATAATAATAATAATAATAATAATAATAATAATAATAATAATAATAATAATAATAATAATAATAATAATAATAATAATAATAATAATAATAATAATAATAATAATAATAATAATAATAATAATAATAATAATAATAATAATAATAATAATAATAATAATAATAATAATAATAATAATAATAATAATAATAATAATAATAATAATAATAATAATAATAATAATAATAATAATAATAATAATAATAATAATAATAATAATAATAATAATAATAATAATAATAATAATAATAATAATAATAATAATAATAATAATAATAATAATAATAATAATAATAATAATAATAATAATAATAATAATAATAATAATAATAATAATAATAATAATAATAATAATAATAATAATAATAATAATAATAATAATAATAATAATAATAATAATAATAATAATAATAATAATAATAATAATAATAATAATAATAATAATAATAATAATAATAATAATAATAATAATAATAATAATAATAATAATAATAATAATAATAATAATAATAATAATAATAATGGCTTCCAGAAAATTTCAATGCCATGCACTTTGAAAAGTTATCAGTTTTCCCACCTGTTTGCAACACTGATATTAATATATGCTGCTTTAGAACATAATTAACGTTGATTACGACGGATTAGTTGGCATTTTTAGAATTTCTAAATTTTCTTTCTCTTTTTCTCCTTTGACCAATGCATTCCTTCCATTGATAGTCAAAGCTTCCGGATGGCATGATACACACCTTGCCTTATATGGCGTTATGAGAAGATTGACATCCACTAAAATAAGATTATTTGGATTAATTGATTTATTTAAAAACTAATTAGCCATTATTTAACAAAAACTCCAATGAGCAGAATTTAAGTGCGGCGGAAGGTATTTATTCTCCATCACCTAGAACTATTAGTCATGTAAATAATACTAGTATTAGTACCTACAAGTAAGAAATAAAGAAGATTCAATTTATTATAGTTCCATAAATAACAATATTGGTAAAGAATCTAGAACAATTTAACCCAAAAAATCAAAACAAATAAATGGAAAGAAGGGGATGGACCCCGACAAATATTTATCTCTATAGGGTGTTTACACCAACGAAATAATATATGATACATGTCTTTACAAACATAGGTTATTATTAAATTATAATTATTTAATATTAATTTATTACTTAATAATGATAAATTTATATAATTTGATATAAATATTTAGTGAGAGTAAACTTTTAAGAGTGGACCCTTCTTTCTTGAGTAAGCAACCACACTTGGCACAAGTGAAAAGCATCATTATTTTGCCCCACCAAACTAAATCCTTGTCAAATATCTTTCTAGAAGGAAGAAGGTAGAGAAAAATTGTTAGGTGGTGATGATTGTACTAATTTGACATTATTTTCAACCGATTGAAATTGATGCATAGAAAAAAAAATGTTTAACAAACGAAGGATTAAGTACGTCTTAAATGTACGTGTCACTCAACTTCCACTATAATTTGTAGTTTATTACAGATTATTTATGTTTCTTAACTTAGTTTGACTCAAGAAATAAAAGATCAAGAATCCAACCAATATTGCAACAACTTTATATTTCTCACACCATACATATATATTTGTTTGTTATATCGTCAGACTTCTTTATAACAATATAACAATACTTACTATAAAAGTTAAGTTTTTCGGAATAAATTTTTATGTTATATTATAATATATGTTCGTTATAACAACACTTCGTTATAACATTCAAAAAATATTCAGAACAGACGATGATGTTTCAGAAAAATTTGACTGTATTCTTTTTCCTTCTGTGGATTTGAACTACTTATCCCAATGATACTATTATCTCCACATTAGTGGGGCATGTCTTCCATTTATAGATCGAGTCGTCTAGTAGTCAATAAGCCTTACCTATCACACAAAAAAAAAAGAGAAAAGTTATCTTTGTGTTTTCCTCTCAAAAAAATCATCTATATTATGCAGGGTTCAAACCTCACCACAAGCAATTTCCCCCTTTTTTTCTTCTTTCCCTTTCCTTATTCGTAGTAAAACTAGTTTCAAAATCATACTACTTTAAGTAACTCCATTGTGCTATTCCCGCCCCGTTTGAATTCATGCAGCGTAAGGCCCATTAAAAGAGAAAGCGTTTTTAAATATGATTTTTCCATTCTCAGAGTTCGAACCCGATCGAGAGCTCTGATTAAGAGTGAAACGATCCTATCCATTCCACCACAACCCTTTTTTATTGTAACAATTGTATCATTAATCTATACAAGGTTAATTATAAGTCGATATCAACTAATTTTGTGAGACGTAATTCGATTATGTAAATATTTTGAAGTATAAAAGTTTAGATTATATAGTGATGAGAGTGGCCCATTTTACAAAGATTGAAATAACCAACATGTGATCAATACTTCTCAAACCCCCTACAAAAGGAAATAAAACTTCAAGAAGGAAAAAAAAACAAGAAGTTTTTGTGCACTGGTAATAATAAAAATTATTTTACAGTAACTTATAATAACATGTAATTCACGATCTCCCGTTCACATCAAGCAAGCCTAAAATGTAATCTGAAACATAAAGGCAATAATCTACTATGATTAAATTTCAGTGATAGTATCAAGATCTTAATTAAAGATTGTATAAAAACGTAAGAGAAAAAGTGAAGAAAGAGAGTGAGACAGTGATCCGAGGCGAAACTAGGATTTCAAGCTTATGATTTCAAAATTTTAAGTCTTAAGTTACTGGGTTCTAAATTAATAATTTGTAAATAATCAACAAAATTTTTAAAAACACATATAAAGTTTGAACCAAAATTACTGAATTCGCGTAACCCGTAGCCAAAACATTGGCTTCGCCCCGACAGTAATGTAACATAATGGAAAGCCAGTGGAGCTATAAATGTTGAATTTGTGATTATTACTTGGACTGTATGTTGAGAAAATTTTGTCCTTAACGAAATATAGATGTTACCTATAAAGGCTACTTTTGCAAACCATGCATTTGCAGTTGCTTGAAGTCAAAGATCATTTTTAGCTCATACTTAAAATTATTTATATTTGATAGCCATAAAATTAATATATTTTTGTATATAATATACAAAAATATATACATATACAAAATTAAAAATTTAGTAAGGTGAGGATTAATACCTTAAGAGATGCATAAGGGGTCCACGTATATATGGAAGGAAAAAGGGGCTGATGCATGTGATGTTGGAAAGTTGAACTTACAAACTATGTAAGGCAAGGATATATCAAATAATGAGCCCATTGATAGAGAGACGCAATAATTGTATTGGTTTAGTCAAACGTTTCTATAATACCGTCGTTTGTTTTAATATTTTTTTTGTTGCTGTAATAAAATGCTATTATACAGAACAAATAATATAAGTTAACTTGAAAATTCATTCCAAAATAGATTTGGTCATTATAGTGAAAATATTATTACAAGGAATGATTATTATAGAAAGATTTGACAGTAGTAGTAAGTTGTACTAACACTAGTGAGTATCTTGGTGCATTAAGTTCCCGCTATGCGCAGGGTCCAGGGAAGGATCGGACCACAAGGGTCTATCGCACGTAACTTTATCCTGTATTTCTGCAAAAAAGTTATTTTCACGGTTCGAATCCATGACCTTCTAGTCACATATATGACAACGACTTTATTAATTACGCCAAAGTTCTTTTTGTGTACCAGCATGTGGAAAGTATAAATATCTCATAGAAGCTTCTAATGTCTCTACCTAACACATTTGAAAGAAAAAAAAAAGAATAAAAAAAACAGATGGGAAGAAAGACAAAGGTTGAAAAGTTGGCCCTTTTCGTTGTGCGAAGGGCCAATCCTTTTGCTTTTCTTTCCTTTTTCTTAGAGGAATATGAATATGATATTATGTGATACGTCTTTTTGATTGGATAAGTCACAAATGCTTCAGATTGCGTTTTGAAAGGGTTTTGTCTCCATTTTTCCTCATTTGGAACATTTCATTTTAAAAAAATGAGCATTAAGCTCTCGTTATATGTAAAATTTCGGAAAGAATCGGACCATAAAAATTTATCTTACGCATTTTTTATATACTTTGAAGAAATCACGACTATATATGTTATAAATATATAAGAAGACCGTGGAATTAAGTCTAAAACAAAATCCTAAAATTTCTGGAAGGTTTAACAAGTAGAGTAGTAGAAAATGGGGAATGAGTTTGGACACACCACATGGTTCCGAATATCTACCTTTAAGTAAAGGTCTCGAGTTCTAGCCATGTGATAAAAAAAACCTTTCAATATTCTTATATTTTTATCTATCTAATCTGAATCCAGATTAATTCCGTTAATAGATTATTGTTATTTAATACTCCCTATGTTTTAATTTATGTAAATTTATTTTCTTTTTAGTTAGTGCCAAAAAGAATGACATATTTTCTTATTTGGAAATAATTTATATTTATGCAATTATTTATAACCACACAAAATATAGGTACCTCATTTTACACCACAAGTTCAAAAATCTTCTTTCTTTTCTTAAATTCTGTGCTCAGTCAAATAGGTTCACATAAATTGAAAAATAAGGAGAAATTAATTAGCCGAAAAAAGGAAAAAGGTTTGGACGGTACAGTCAGACCTCTCTATAATAGCATCCCTATATCACTTTAAAAGCCAAACTTTTTCGGAATCAATTTTTAAGTTATGTTATAATATATATTTTATATAACAGTAGTTTGCTATAATATATAAAAATATTCCGAACAAACGAGACTTTTATAGAGAGGTTTGACTGTATAACAAATATACAGTCAAACAACCAAAAGCACTCAAGTCTATTCAGTACAAATTTTAATTCAGTGCAGGTCAACTTAACACTGTTTTTGGTGTATGTTAGGTTTAAAAAGTAAGCGTTGCTGCTTGGCTGATTCTATAAATAAGTAATCACAATATGTTATTAGCTAATTCTATGATACTTATTTAACATTATCTTAATCAACATATAATTGAAAATGAGACTTGAAGCAGAAATAATTTGAAGTAGAATGCAGAAAATACAAAAGCTACTGAACAATTAATTATGTACCAGACATTGACAATGTAATTTTTTTTTTAATTATCAGAAAATTTTAACCTACAATAACAAGTTAGTTATTATTTTTACTAGATTACCAATTAACACTAATCAAGAATTTCAACTTGTAATTATTTAATAAGCAGCTTTATTGTGATAGACCAATAAAAAAACATGGTAAATTTTATAGGTCATCCAATTTTGTGTTCATTACATAGAAGTTACTATTTTTTCTTTATCATTAAAAATTATTTTACTTTGCTTTGATTATCACAAAAACTATTCTGACCGGATTTTACAAAATTCTGAAAAGTGACGTGGCAACCTTTACTAGTGCTTTTTATTACATATGCGAAAACTACACTAAAAGTGCTATATATAAGCATAATCTTCTACTAAAAAATATTTTAAAATGTTCCGGAAAAAAAAAATCGTAACAAACAAACAAAATCCCACACAATTTTGGTAGTGAAAAGCGGGGTGACATTCGGGCAGCTCGAATTGGATATGAATTTCGGTTTGAATTTTCGAATTGAAAAAATGACAATTCAAATTCAATCAAAATAAGCTCGGATTGGATCGTATTTTTTAAGTTCGGTTATTCAGATTAATTGATTTAGATATTTTTGAATTTTCAGTTTTGAGCTTATAAATTGAATTGTTTTTTTTTTTTTTTTTACAAAAATGAATACCCTAATGAAATACTCATGTTAAATTGCTTGAAAAGTTCCTCATTCTCACCGCAATTATCAAAATAATATATTCAAGTAATAAAATTATTATCAAGGAAATGCAACAGAGACATTAATATGGCCGATAAGAAGTAGCAATAATAAAATCATGTCCAATAGAAAGTATTCTAATAGTAACTTAGCAATTAATATTGAATATATGAGAAAGTATCTAATGAGCAGGATATTAAATTTATTATTATTGGCATATGAATCATAGACTAAATATAAAATATAAAATATAAAAAATTTAATATCCAAAAATATGAAGTACCAAATCCAATATCCAATCCTGAATCTAAAAATTCTAATCCATAATCCGAAAGTTCATACCAAAAATTCAAAATATTCGAATTTCATTTTGAATTTTTGGTTTACCCAAATTACGCCCACACTTGATGAAAAGAAATGTAAGTTTGGGTGCTTTGGGCCCCAGGGAAAGGGGAATGGCAGGTTAGTTAGATCACGACTAGGATAATAATTGTTAGGTTGGTGGATTTATGGACAGTTGTTAGCTTATTCACGCATATTATACACTTCTTAAAAAGTTAACAATTTTAGATTACTTTTAAAAGAACTGAAGGTAGCTAAAAATTAATTACACTATACGTTAATGTAAGATATATCTTTTTAAAGTATTAGTTATACGACGCTTTTTATTATTACAATCATAATAGACGAGGATTATGGTAGAATGATAAGTATTTTATTCTTAACTCGCAAAAAGTTTTAGATTCTGGTTCTAATCTGAATTTATTTTTATTAGGGAGCATTTTACTTACAACGTAAGATTTTTCGGCACGTGTTCAAATTTTAACAAAGTTTCAATGCGAATACTGAATACCAGGTAAGAAATAAAAAATACAACAGACGAGATAGGTTACCAACCTCTTGTCATCTTCTTTTCTTCTCATCCTCTCTTTGCTTATCCAGTTGCCCCCAACTCCCCAACCCTACATAAAGACACACAACAATAATTAAATAAAGTGCAGCCCGATGCAGTGAAAGGGCCGGATCATATGGGCTTATTGTATGCAATTTTATTCTGTATTTTTGTAAGAGGTTATTTTTACGGCTCGAACCTGCAATTTCATATCACATGGTAACTACTTTATCAGTTGCGCCAAGGCTCTCATTCTCAACAATAATTAAATCTCATCTAAAAAAGAAAAAGAATCAAAGAATCTGAATTTAGAAAAGGAAAAAGTTAATGAACAGAAAATGGTATAAGTGAGGACTTTAAAATTCTTCATGTCACATGAAACGACCAGCGTACGTACATTATAAATATTATTTTTAAGATAAGGACGAAGCAAAACCTTGAATTATTATTATCAATGTTTACAAATTAACTTTTTTTTTTTTTTAAAAAAAAGGAGAAAGAAACAAGATCTTTTGGAGATGAAAAATAAAGCAACTTTCCAACAAATCTTCATGAATTTTATTGTTTGCTGATTTTATAACAGAAAATCAGATTACCCATATAAAAATAGAAAAGAAACATTGTTAACAATAACATTACAAGGAAAATAGAGAGAAATCACAGCTGTTATAAATAAATAAAATACTCTTTACGTAACAAACTTTTTTCAGTCTGTCTTAAAAAGACCGAAAAAAATATAGAGAAATCACATCTATATGAAATAAATTAATGCTCTTTATGTAACAGATTTATGTTATTTGTCTCAAAAGTATAGTACTCCCTCATCTCAATTTATGTGAAATTATTCGGATTTTGAGAGTCAAACGAGTTTTTTTTAACCACGGTTTTTTCATATTCCTTTTAACTATTTCGAATAGTTAATTATTGTGATTTATATTGTTTTTTATCTTACATAGTTTTTAAATATAACAAAATTTATTTCAAAAAACTTAAAGATGTTACGTCCAAAATTCATGGCCAAAATTACGAAGTTTGACTCTTGAAATCCGGACGGTGCCACGTAAATTGAGACAGAGAGTATATATTTTTATTTTTGAAAATTACATATTTAATCTTAAGCTTAATTCCTCATTTTACACCTAGTGAAATTACTTTTTGAAACTTGATATAAAACTAAATGAAACCACATGTGAACCTCTCATCAGCACTCCTTTAATTAAGAGCGCAATAAACTTTGCATATTTTTGACTTACATATTATAAGTCTTTTTTAATTTCTTAAACTCCATAATGAAAATTTGCAAAAACAACTAACTATTTTACTGCTTTGAACTGTAATCATAGTATGAATTTACAACCAAGAGAAATTAGCTAGAAAAATAATATTCTTAACTAATTTCACTTCTCTCTTGACATTCTTATACTTTTTTTTTTCTACATACAGAAAATTAAAGATCATAATACAGATCTGATCACTTAGTTTCCAAGGTTCTATAATCCAAAACTAGACCATTAGTCTTCAACCCTAAAAAATCATAACCAGAAATATTCATGCTTATAATATTACTACAGCCATTTCCATTACTATTTTTACTACTGCAACTGCAATCTTTACTATTTTGTATACCCAAACTACACGTAAAACACAAAGAGTTTGCTCTTTGATTATGATCAAATTGGTTCTGTTGGTTATGAGGAGGACTGATTCTAAGTTCAAGATTCAAGTCAGGACACCGTTCTTGAATTTCATGATCTTCTTCTTTGCTCAATGTCTCAATTAATTCGGATTTGATCTTAATCTTCTGATCTTGATCATCAGCAGCAAAAGAAATGGTTGTCACTTTTTGCGTACCAAGAGTAGGCTCACTCATTGGCCTATGTGTTGTTGGATCAATACCCCTACTCAAAAGCTTCCTTCTTATATGTGTATTCCAATAATTCTTTATCTCATTATCTGTTCTTCCTGGTAATCTTCCCGCTATAAGTGACCACCTATTACAAGAAACAAAGAAAATACAATCAGACATCTCTATAACAGTTTCTCTATATAATCAGTGGCGAAGTTAGAAAGTTCTTCAAGGGTTTTCAAATTAAAAAGAAGTGGAAAAAAATTTACGACAAAAGATGTTCAATATATAATATTTTGCCTACGTACATAGTCCAATTTTTCGACGATGGGTGGTCAATTGACCACCCTTATGACCATGTGGCTTCACCACCATATATGACAATTATTCACTATAAAAGCCATATTTTTTTCAGAATCGATTTTTATGTTATTGTTATAATATGTATCCTCTATATAACAACACTTAACTATATCAGCCAAAAAATATCAGAACAAATGAGGTTGTTATATAGAAGTTTGACTGTAATTAGTATTAACACCTTAAAGAGAGCAGACAGACTATTGTGTAGTCTGGCTCACAAGGCATCCCGCGTTCACGCAGGATCTGAGGTAGGGCTGGCACCCACAAGGGATGTGATGTAGAGATAGCCTACCCTGATGCAATATTAGTGGTTGCTTCCAGGATCGAACCCGTGACCTATAGGTCATAAAGAAATAATTTTACCGTTGCGCCGAAACTCTCCTTAGGAGTAGACATACTTTTAATTACTTAATTATATTACGTTCCGACAGTAAATACTTACTTGTTACCAAGAAGGCTATGGAGTTTGATAATGAGTTCATCTTCTTCTTCAGTGAAATTACCACGTTTAAGATCAGGTCTTAAGTAATTAATCCAACGGAGACGGCAGCTTTTACCACATCTGAGAAGGCCAGCAGCTTTAGGAAGAGACCTCCAACAACCTTCACCATGAGCTTTAATGTAAGCAATAAGCCTTTCATCTTCTTCTTTAGTCCATGCTCCTTTGTTTGTATGAGCCTTTTCGCAACACGGTGACCTTCCCATTTTGAGCCAATTTTCTAAGAAAGTTTTCCCTTAATTATTTTTTTTCAATTTAAAGTGTAGTGTAGCAGCAGTAGTAGTAGTAGTAATAGAGAAGATTGGAAGGAAATAATGGAAGTTTTAGCTTTGGTAATGCTATTGAGAATCAAAGCCTGCCTTTTTAGGACTTGATGTTGGGGTTATATAAGCTTTTGACTCAATAGCAAAAAGAGACTCT
>ML407171.1:8096-25012 GCA_005239525.1 Nicotiana knightiana | reverse complement strand
GAAAGTATATATATATATATATATATATATATATATATATATATAATACTTTAGTACGATATTGATATTTCGGTATTTTATTTAAAAATATTAAATACCATACTTAATACCATATTTTTTAAAAATTTAAAATAAATATTATACCGAATACCAAATACTAAAATTTTCGATTTCGATACAATAATTCGGTATTTACTAAATTATACATAGACCTTCCTTTGAGTCATGTTGTAAGAAGGGGTTAACTACCTCTTAATATCTATTGTCAGCTATTGGCAAGGTCTTGAATTTTATTCCCACATTTATCGTAAGCTTATGAATAACCACCACACAAAATATGTTTGACTACTGCTACTAAAAAGTGGTTACATTTCAAAAGTCATCTTAATGATATTTGATTTAACTTTTATACGTAGATACTCCCGATTCGCTTTAATTAATTTTTTAGTGTGGCTATTTTAGTACATACTAAGGAATCTGCCTTTTAGTAGTATTAATTAACAGTGAAATTGATTATATTAGTCTTAATTTGTTCATTAAAAATATAACATATACTCCTAGACTCTTTATTCCAAGAGCAAATTTTTAAAAAAGAAGTTAATACCTTCTTGATATCTGAAAAAATTAAATATTGTGAACTACAAAAAAAAGACAACAAAATCAATTGAAGTAGACCGAAGGGAATAATTTAAAAAATACTTAGATAATCGAATTACTTCTAAGGAACTTTTTGATAAGTATTTACTAATTGATATCGTAATAAAAAGAGTTTTAAGTTTTGAAAGTGTTAAACATATTTATGTAACCAAATCACTAATAAGGTAATTATATATAAGCATTAATTTGGTGACCTGGTAAAAATATAACATGTTTGTCACGGCCCGGAATCTCAATATTGGGGTCGTGATGACGCCTAATATCCACTTGATAGGCAGCCAACGTGAGATAATTAAATAGCTAATTTTTAACAATTTAAACACAATGACGATATACAACGAGAAATAGAAACCCAATCTGATACAGTACCAACATCAGACATGTGATAATATCTACTCCCAAAGATCCGAAGTCACGAGTACACGAGCAACTAGAAGTTTTACAAACAGAGTCTAAAATAAATACAACTATTTCGAAGGAATTGAATAGTAAAAGATGGAAGAGGAAGGGGACTTCAAGGCGTGCGGACGCCGACATATCTACCTCAAGCCTCCATATGCAATGATTTGAGCTGACACACCTCACGCACGGCTAGAACCAATACCAGAATCTGGACAAGAAGTGCAGAAGTGTCGTATGAGTACAATCGACCCAATGTACTCCATAAGTGTCGAGCCTAACCTTAATGAGGTAGTGACAAGCCTGTGACAGGATACCTACGTAGTAAACTTCAATAACAGAGAATAACAATGTACAAACTGAGAGGGGACATGCAAAAAGGGAAAAAATATGATAAATACGATAGGTATCAAATCACGTAATAGCCAAATAAATCATCAACCAATGAAATCAGATAAACCAATAATATGATGGAACGGCATCACCTTCATGTTTTTACTCTCGTCCTTACCATGAAATAGTAATATAAGTAAAATAAAATTGCACGACATCACCCTTCGTGCTTTTACTCTCAACCTCACCATGTAACAATGTATAAATGAGATGAATGGCACAACGTCACCCTTCGTGATTTTACTCTCTTCCTCATCATAAAATAATGAATAAATGAGATAAATGGCACGGCATCATACTTCGTACTTTTACTCTCTTTCTCACTATGTATTAATCAATAAATGAGATAAATCCAATGGCACGACATCACCATTCGTGCTTTTACACTCTTACTTACCATATAATGAAGATAATATGAATTCAAAAAATAAATAATACGGAGAATGTATTTAACGTCAAATATGATGTCAAGATACCAAACTTCAACTTCCAAAATACTCGACAATTACGAAATAAGCAATAATTACAGAAGTAATAATCAAGGAAGTTATAACCTAACCTAAGCATGGATATCATAGTTAATAATGCAATAAAACACAAGAAAATAAGTTCCACCCGCATGCTTTAACCCAACAACAATGCATAAGTACCCGTCACCTCACATATACGTTGTTCCCCCACATTAAACATGTACTCTCTCCGTTTCAATTTATGTGAACATGTTTGACTGGGCACGAAATTTAAAAAAAATAAAAACTTTTTGAATTTGTGGTCCTAAACAAGTCAAAAAGGGGTCCAGAATATTTGTGTGGCTATAAAAGCTTCTCATTAAGGGTAGAATTGAAAGTTAAAGCTAAATTGTTTCCAAATTTAGAAAGAAGTCATTCTTTTTGGAACAGGCCAAAAAGTAAATAGGTTCATATAACTGGAATGGTGGGAGTAGCAAATAGACTAATAGGTCCTAATCCCTCAAGTCAACGTTAATCACGACACTCATCTCGCTCCGCAATTAAATCAAAGCTCAACCAGGGCCTTTTCTCTAAAATTTGCCTCCAAACCAATCGAACTAACCAAATACAGTTCAAACAATTCAAAACAAGCCTTAGAAACTACCCATGAGTGAAAAAGATTCAATCTTTAATGATTTTGAAAAAACTAAAGTCAACTCGGGGATGAAATTTCTCTTCAAAATGGCCTCTAGACCGAGCTCTAATGTGGAGATGGTGAAAAATGGGTTAAATACCAATTTTTAGAAGTTTTAAAGATTGGGCGTCATGTGTTCATCGCGTTCGCGGGACACCTGACGCAAATCGTGAAGCAACAGCGGCCAAAGGCCTTCGCGTTCGCGAGCTACTCTTTGCATTCGCGAAGGCTTACTCCCACATGCCTTCGTGTTCGCGGTACTGATGTCGCGTTCGCGAGAGTAACGGCTAAGCTCCCCTCCCAGGCCCCATAACCCTACGCGTTCGTGAGAGGCTGGTCGCATTCGCGAAGGATAAACCACCCAGTGCTTTGCATTAACGACAAAGCCATCGCGTTCGCCATGAAGAAATCCTCCCCAGTTTCCAGTTACCCTTCTCGATCGCGAGTGTTGCTTCGCGGTCGCGAAGAAGGATACACCAGATATCAACAATAGTGAAAACCAACAATTCTTCAAGTCCAAAATGGTCTGTAGCCTATCCGAAACTCACCCGAGCCCCACGGGCTCCAAACCAAACATGCACACAAGTGTAAACATCATACGAACTTGCTCGCATGATCAAAACACCAAAATAACACCTAAAACTACAAATCGGGCATTAAAAAGAATGCAATTTTCAAAGAAACTTAAGAACTTCCAAATTTACAACCTGACGTCCGAATCACGTCAAATCAACTCCATTTTGCACCAAATTTTGCAGACAAGTCATAAATAGGGAAATGAACCTATACCAAGTTCCGGAACTAAAATCTGAACCTGAGAACAAAGTCAACCTACGGTCAAACTTAGAAATTTTTTAAACTTTCAAGTTATTAGTTTTCAACAAATCACGTTAAATCAAGTTAGGGACTTTCGAATTCGATTCTGGGCATATGCCAAAGTCTCAAATCACAATACGGACCCACCAAGACAGTCAAAATAATGATCTGGGTCTGTTTACATAAAATGTTGACCGTAGTCAACTCAAATCATTTTTAAGGCTAATTTTCACATTTTCTTCAATTTTTCACATAAAAATTTTCCAGAAAAAATACGGACTCTGCACGCAAATCGAGAAAGTCTAAATGGAGTTATTAAAGGTCTGAAAACACTGAAATGAAGGCTAAAAATCAAAGTGACTTATCGGATTATCACATTCTCCACCTCTAAAATAAATGTGCGTCCTCGAACGGACATAGAAAGGTGTCTGGACTGGTGAAAAGGTGTGGATATCTTCTCTGCATGTCAGACTCAGAATCCCATGTAGCTGCCTCAATCGACTAACCTCTCCATAGCCTTCGAACTGAAGGATAACTCTTAGACCTCAACTTCCGGACTTGCCGGGCTAGAATGACCACCGGATCCTCCTCATAAGTCAAATCATTGTCCAGTTGGACTTAGCTGAAATCTAACACATGGGAAGGATCACCATGATACTTCCGGGGCATGGACATATGGAACATAAGATGGACTGCTGATAAACTAGGTGGCAATGCAAGCCTGTAGGCACCTCACCCACTCTCTCAAGAATCTCAGAGGTTCTGATATACCTAAGGCTCAACTTGCGCTTCTTCTCGAGCCTCATCACACCGTTCATGGGTGAAACACGGAGCAATACCCTCTCTCCAATCGTGAATACAACATCACAAAATTTTCGATCAACATAACTCTTCTGCCTAGATTAAGCTGTGCGAAGTCGTTCCTGAATCACCTTGACCTTTTCCAAGGTATCCTAAACCAAATCGGTACCCAACAACCGGCCTCTCAAGACTCGAACCAACCAACTGGCGAACGTCACCACCTCCCATACAATGCCTCATAGGATCCATCTGAATACTCGATTGGTAGCTGTTATTGTAGGCAAACTCCGCAAGCGGCAAGAACTGATCCTAATAGCCCCCAAAATCCATTACGCAAGCGCGAAGACTATCCTCCAATATTTGAATGATGCGCTCGGACTGCCTGTCTGTCTGGGGTGAAATGTTCTACTCAACTCAACCCGTGTGTAACTCACGATGTACGGCCCTCTAGAAGTGCAAGGTGAATTACGTACCTCGATAAAAAATGATGGACACGGGCACACTGTGAAGACGGATGATCTCGCGGATATAGATCTCAGGTATCTGCTCTAAAGAATAGGTAACTGCCACTGGAATGAAACGTGCCGACTTGGTCAACCTGTCCACAATGACCCATACTGGGTCAAACTTTTTCTGAGTCCGTGGGAGCCCAACAATGAAATCCATGGTAATACGCTCCCACTTCCACTCAGGAATCTCAGGCCTCTGAAGCAAACCACCCAGCCTCTGATGCTCGTACTTTACTTGCTGAAAATTCAAACACCAAGCTACATATACAACTATATCCTTCTTCCTCCTTCTCCACCAATAATGTTGCCGCATATCCTGATATATCTTGGTGGCACCCAGATGAATGGAATAACGGGAACTGTGGGCCTCCTCAAGAATCAATTCATGAAGCCCATCCACATTGGGCACACAAATATGACCATGTTTACAACACCCCATCATCCCCAATAGTAACCTGCTTGGCACCATTGTTCCATACCGTGTCCTTAAGTACAAGTAAATGGGGGTCGTCATACTGACGCTCTCTGATGCGCTCATACAAATAAGATTCGAGAGATCGTGCAATCTAGAACCCGACTGGCTCTGAAACATCTAACCTCACGAACTGATTGGACAAATCCTGAACATCTGATGTTAGCGGCCTCTCCCCAACTAGAATATACGCAAGACTACCCATACTCACAGCCTTCCTACTCAAGGCATCGGCAACCACATTGGCCTTCCCGGGATGATACAATATGATGATATCATAGTCTTTCAATAACTCCAACCACCTCATCTGCCTCAAGTTGAGATCCTTTTACTTGAACAAATACTGTAGACTCCAATGATCCGTGAACACATCACACGACACGCCGTAGAGGTAATGCCTCCAAATCTCCAGCGCATGAACAATGGGTGCAAATTCTAGGTCATGGGCAGGGTAATTCTTCTCATGAACCTTCAACTTCCGCGACGCGTATGCGATCACCCTGCCATCCTACATCAATACTGCACTAAGCTTAATACGCAATGCATCACAATACACCGTGTAGGATCCTGAATGTGTGGGCAACACCAACACTGGCACCGTAGTCAAAGCAGTCTTGAGTTCTGAAAGCTCAAATCACACTCTTCAAACCACCTAAACGGAGCACCCTTCTGGGTCAATCTAGTCAATGGGGATGTTATGGATGAAAACCCATCCACTAACCATCGATAATAACTCGCCAAACCCAAGAAACTCCGAATCTCTGTAGCTGAAGTAGGCCTAGGCGAGTTCTGAACTGCCTCAATCTTTTTAGGATTCACTTTTATGCCCTCGACCGATACAACATGCCCCCAAAAGGCGACTGAGTCTAACCAAAACTCACACTTTGAAAACTTGGCATATAACTGACTATCTCTTAGAGTCTGAAGTATAATTCAAAGTTGTTGCTCATGCTCCTCTCGACTGCAGGAGTAGATCAAGATATTATCAATGAATACGATCATAAAAGAATCTAAATAGGGCTTGAATACCCGGTTCATCAAATCCATAAATGTTTTTGGGGCATTTGTCAACCCAACTAATATCACTAGGAACTCATAATCCCCATACCGAGTTCAAAAAGCTGTCTTAGGGACATTTGATGCCCTAATCTTCAACTAATGGTATCCAGACCTCAAATCAATCTTCGAAAATACTTTGGCACCTTGAAGCTAATCAAATAAGTCATCAATCCTCGGCATCGGATACTTGTCCTTGATAGTGACTTTGTTCAATTGCTGATAGTCTATCACATCCTCATCGAACCATCTTTCTTCTTCAAAAACAACACTGGCACACCCTAGGGTGAGACACTAGGTCTAATGAATCCCTTATCAAGTAAATCTTGCAACTGCTCCTTCAATTCCTTCGAATCCATGGGAGTCATACGGTATGGGGGAATAGAAATGGGTTGGGTGCCCGCAACCAAATCAATACAGAAGTCAATATCTCTATCGGGTGGCGTTCCCAACAAACCTGCAGGAAACACCTCTGGAAGCTCACACACACAACAGGTACCAAATCCATAGGAGGAACCTCCGCACTCGAATCACGAACATAGGCCAAATATGATAGACATCCCTTCTCGACCATACGCCGAGCTTTCACATAACAAACAACACTGTTGGTAGAATGGCCAGGAGTCCCTCTCCAGTCTAATCGAGGAAACCCCCTATATGGATAACGTAACCATCTTGGCGTGACAATCCAATATAGCATGATAAGGTGACAGTCAATATATGTCCAAAATAACATCAAAGTCTACCATATCAAGAAGTATGATATCTACACTAGTCTTAAGACCTCCCAGTAGTAATCCCACACGGGCGAAAGACACGATCTAAAACAATAGAAACTCTCACAAATATGGACTCATACATAGGAGCAACAATGAGGTACAACCAGGTACGAAGCAAAATAGGATGACATGAAGGAACAAGTAGAGCCCGGATCGGGAAAATGGAACAATACATGTGATGACGGTGTCAGATGACTCGGCCTCAAGTCTAACATGGAATGCATAAAAAGGGGGTTGGGCCCCACCACTCTGACCTCCGTCTCTCGGACGGCCCCTAGTTGGCTATCCTCCACCTCTAACAGTCTAACCTCTACCTCTAATGGTCTGACCTCCACCTCTGGTAGCCTGACTCTTGCCTCTAGCTGGATGAATGGAGGTGGAGCAACCGATGCTGGAATCATGTCACGAGAACCTTGCTGGTGCATGCCGCTCTGTGATCTAAGGAAAAATCTAGAAAGATGCCTCGGATCTTCACTAGTATAACAAGCCCTCGGCTGCTATGACTGTTGACCCTGAAACTGGCCTTGTCAACCTGGATAACCACTCTAATGACTCTGGATCGGAGGTGCACTAATAGGAGTCGGTGGTGCACTGTAGGTTAGCTGCTCAGCATGAGATACATTAGGACCATGACTGCCCGAAGCACCTGGGATGCCTGAAGTGCTTACTGAAACAGCTTGAGAATATGGCCTCTACCAAAAATACCCTTGCCTCCAGACGAGGCACCATTAAAACCACCGAAATGATGAGGCCTATTATCAGATGCCGGCCCCATCTCCTGACCACGAACCATCTTGATCCGTCTATAAGTCTCTACGACCCTTTGAAAAGAAATATCATCTCGAGTCTCCTTGGCCATCTATAGCCTGATAGTGAAAGTGAGTCCATCAATGAATCTCCTGACTCTCTCCCTCTCAGTAGGGAGCAAGATAATGATGTGTCAATCAAGGCCACAAATCGAGTCTCATACTGGGTAATAGTCACGCTACCCTACTGAAGACGCTCAAACTGCCTGCGGTAATCCTCACTCAGAGTGAAAGGAATGAACTTCTCTTGAAATAGTTGTGAAAATTGATCCTAGGTAAGTGAAAATGAACCAGTTGGTCTAGTCAGCACATAATCTCTCCACCATATCTTGGCAGAACCGGTCATCTGGAACACTGCAAAGTCGACCATATTGGTCTCAACAATATCCATGTTATGCAACACTTTGTGACAACGGTCCAAGTAATCATATGGGTCCTCCGAAGATGCACCACCGAAATGACCAGGGAAGAACTTGGTAAACTTATCCAGCCTTAACAAGGCCTCAGAAGACATAGCGGGCCTATCACCGGCATGTGCCGCAATAATCGGTTGAACCTCCCCAACTGGCTGGGCTACTGGAGTCTGATATAGGGGAGCTTCCTGCTCTGGGGTGTGTGTAGCGGGAGTCTGTGCTCTTTCCCCAGCCCGAGAAAGAGTTGGTGCCATCGAAAATGCATCGGTCTGGTCCACACTCTCCATAAGGCCCACCAAGCGGACTAGAGCGTCCTGGAGCACTGGAGTGGCTATGAAGCCCTCCAGAACCTGAGTTGGTACGACATGCACGATCTGAGCTAGGACCTCCTCCTCGTGATCAATCTGAGGCTCCATTACGGGTGCTGCTGCTCGAGCTCTAGGCTGAGCTCTGTCTCTGCCTCGGCCTCTAGCTCGACCTTGGCCTCGGCCTCTGCCCGTAGTAGTAGCTGCCACAGGGGGCTCCGGCTCTTGTCTGGCTGCAGATGATGTGCGTTTTCTCTCCATCTGCGAGAGAACAAAAATTGAGTGGTTCAATTATCAATGATAGAATAAAATCGCACAATAGAGAAGGAAAGAAGTGAAATATTTCCTAAACTACATAGCCTCTGGAAGATAAGTACAGACGTCTCTGTACTGATCTTTCAGACTCTACTAAGCTTGCTCATGACTCGTGAGACCTAGGCAACCTAGTGCTCTAATACTAACTTGTCACGACCCAGAATCCCAACATCGGGGTCATTATGGAGCCTAACATCCACTTGCTAGGCAAGCCGATGTGAGATAATTAAATAGCCAATTTTTTAACAGTTTAAACACAACGGTGATATACAACGAGAAATAGAAACTCAATCTGATACACTGCCAATATAAGTCATGTGATAATATCTACTCCCAAACATAAGGAGTCACGAGTACACGAGAAACAATAAGTTTTACAAACAGAGTGTGAAATAAATACAACAGTTTCGAAGGATGAACAATAAAAGAGGGAAGAGGAAGGGGTTCAAGGCTTGCGGATGCTAGCAGATTTACCTCAAGTCTTTGTTTGCAATGATCTGAGCTGACGCACCTCACACGATGCTGGGACCAATACCAGAATCTGCAGAAGAAGAGCGAAAGTGTAGTACGAGTACAACCGACCTAATGTACTCCGTAAGTGTCGAGTCTAACCTCGACGAGGTAGTGATGAGGCTATGACAGGACACCTACATAAATAAACATGTACGAGTATATACGAAGAAATAATAATAACAAAGAATAAAAACTTACAAACTGGGAAGGGATATGCAAAAAGGGGGAAAATATGATAGCTATGACAGGTATGAAATCACGTAATAGCCAAATAAATCATCAACCAATGAAATCAAATAAATCAATGATATGAAGATTGCAAGGCATCACACTTCGTACTTTTACTCTCGTCCTAACCATGAAATGATGATATGAGTATAATGAAATGGCACGGCATCACCCTTTGTGTTTTTACTCTCAACCTCACCATGTAACAATGTATAAATGAGATGAATGGCACGGCATCACTCTTCGTGCTTTTACTCTCTTCCTCACCATATAATAATGAATAAATGAGATAAATGGCACGGCATCATCCTTCATGCTTTTACTCTCTTCCTCACTATGTATTAATCAATAAATGAGATAAATTCAATGGCACAACATCACTTTCGTGCTTTTACACTCTTCCTTACCATGTAATGAAGATAATATAAATTCGAGAAATAAATAATGCGAAGAATGTATTTTGCGTCATATAGGATGTCAAGATACCAACTTCAACTTCCAAAATACTAAACAACTACGAAATAAGCAATAATTACGGAAGGAATAATCAAGGAAGTAATAACCTAACCTAAGCATGGATATCATAATTAATAACGCAATAAAACACAAGGAAATAAGTCTCAGCCGCATGCTTTAACCCAACAACAACCTATAAGTACTCGTCACCTCACATATACGTTGTTCCCCCACATTAAACATGTAGCAAATAGACTAACAAGTCCTAATCCCTCAAGTCAAGGTTAACCACGGCACTTACCTCGCTCCGCAATCAAATCCAAATGCAATCGGGGCCTTTCCTCTAAAATTCGCCTCCAAACCAATTGAATCTAACCAAATATAGTTCAAACAATTCAAAATAAGCATTAGAAACTACCGTGAGTGAAAAATATTATCTTTAATGATTTTGGAAAAAGTCAACAAAAATCAATCGCGGGTCCACTTGGTCAAAACCCGAGATTCAGAGCAAAACTCAATTACACATTCACCCCCGAGAACGATTATGTGATTAGTTTCAAAATTCGACCTTAATTTGAGGTCTAAATATTAATTTTACAAAAAATCTCCAATTTAACCTAAATCCCTAATTTCTACCATGAAAAAGCATAGATTAAAGGTTAGAAATCAATGGGTTCTGATGAAAATGGAAGAAAACGAGTTAAAATTTACTAACCTACAAAGTGAGGATGAAATTTCTCTTCAAAATCACCTCTAGGCCGAGCTCTAATGTGGAGATCGTGTTAAATCCCGATTTTTAGAAGTTTTAAAGACTGGGCGTCAAGTGTTCATCACGTTTGCTAGACACCTGACGCGATCAAGAAGCAGCAGCGGCCAAAGGCATTCGGGTTCACCAGCTACTCTTTGCTTTCGCGAAGGATTACTCCCACATGCCTTCGCGGTCCTGATGTCGCGTTCGCGAAGAGTAACGGCTAAACTCCACTCCCATGCCCCATAACCTTGCGCATTCACGAGAGGCTGATCACGTTCACGAAGGGTAAACCCCTAAGTGCTTCGCGTTCGCGACCAACCATCGTGTTCGTGATGAAGAAGTCCTCCCTAGTCCCCAATTGCCCTTTGCGATCGCGAGAGTAGCTTTGCGATCGCGAAGAAGGATACACCAGATATCATCAACACTAAAATCCAGCAATCATTCAAGTCCAAAATGGTTTATAGCCTGTCCGAAACTCACCTGAGCCCCTAGGGCTCCAAACCAAACATGCACAAGTGTAATAATATCATATGAACTTGCTCGCGTGATCAAAACACCAAAATAACACCTAGAACTACGAATCGGACATTAAAATGAATGAAGTTTTCAAAGAAACTTAAGAACTTCCAAATTTACTACCGGATGTCTGAATCACGTCAAATCAACTCCGTTTTGCACTAAATTTTACAGACAAGTCATAAATAGTGAAATAAACCTATACCAAGTTCTAGAACTAAATCCGAACTCGGTCAATAAAATCAACCTACGGTAAAACTTAGGAATTCTTTAAACATGTAAGTTACTAGTTTTCAACAAATCACGTTAAATCAAGTTAGGGACCTCCGAATTCGATTCCGAGCATACGCCCAAGTCCCAAACCACAATATGGACCACCGAGACTGTCAAAACACTGATCTAAGTTCGTTCACACAAAATGTTGAACGTAGTCAACTCAAATCATTTTTAAGACTAAATTTCACATTTTTTTCAATTTTTCACATAAAAATTTTTCGGAAAAGGACACGAACTATGCACGCAAATCGAGAAAAGTTTAATGGAGCTATTCGAGGCCTCCGAACATAGAAATGAAGGCTAAACTTCAAAGTGACCTATCGTGCCATCACAATGTTATACATGCTAAAGTTCATTGACAATGTTAAAAATCTTTATACCGTCAGTATATATATAATTTAAATTCAATAAAAATACTCTTTTCGTTCACTTTTACTTGTCCGTCATACTAAATATATATTTTTTACTTTTACTTTTTCACCATACTAAATCAAGAGAAGATGATTTTTTCTTCCTATTTTATCCTTATCATTAACTACATATTCCCAAATTATTTCTCAAAACCTTTAGAAATGCTACCATTATTAGGGTTTATATAGTAAAATATATACTATAATTATTATTTTGTAAGGGACGTGAAAAATCGAGAGTGAACACGAAAAACGAACATAGTATAACTAGCCTACTATTATGTGTCTAACTACACTAAAGTACAAATTTAAATTGGTTGTTGTTTGCCGTTAGTTCTGAACTAACTTCCAAGCATTTATTTCTTTGTGTCCTTTCTCAACTCCCCCACCCCACCCTCCCACCAAAGTAAGGTGATTACTTAGGTTCATTTATAAACTGTAGTAAGTTGGTGCTATCCCTCATAATTTATCTTTCACTTTCCTCCCAAATGGGAATGCAAAGAACAGATACTGTTGTTCAAAATCAATAAATGTAACATTTATTTGTTCATAAATATCGAGATACTGTGGACAAAGTAATTACATTGCATGATTGGTTGAGAAAGTGAGATAATATAATTTGATAGGAGACATGAATCGTGAAAGAGAAGAGAGGTTAGGCAAATAATAAGGGAACAGTAAGGTGGATATCATGTGCTTAATTAGGTATACACAACAAGACTCGTGTGGCTGTCCTAAAACACCTATCCTTTACCTACCTACCTACCTATTTTAGTCTCTCTCTATCCCTTCCCATGTGATACTTCTAATTTTTTTTTGGTGAGTGGACCTCGAATAGGAGAGGCTGAGGAAAGAACAATAAAATGATACTGTATAGCCGTTCTTAGAATAATAGTTGAAAGGATATATACTTTTACAAAAATTATATAAATTTTATATACTTTTTCGGCTATTAAACGTAAATAGTTTATGATGCAGACTAAAAGTGAAAACTCTCCAGAAAAGACCGGAAAACTTTTGGGATGGAATTAGAACTATAGATCGTTTGGTATGATGGATAAGGAAAAATAATCATGGAATAAAAATCTAGCATCGCCTTATCCCTTGTTTGATTAGTAATCCTGGGATAAGTTATCTTGGGATAACTTATAATAGCTAGAGGATGGAATAGTAATCTCAAAATAAGTTATCCCAAGATAAAATATTTAAATTGATAATCTCGGGACTAATACAACATACCAAACAGTCAATAAAAAATAATATCATGATAACTAATCCCAACATAACTAATCCCTACATAATTTATCTTCAAACCAAACGACCCCTAAGGGTTTGCGAGTTTAGCAAAATTTGATGTTATGAAATTGAACCCTAAATATATATGCGAAAAAACAAGTATAGATAAAGTTACCGTCAGGACTTATAGTGTAATAGTGCTGCTAAAAGTTGGTCATACACTAATAGCCCGTTTGGTCAAGTTACAAAAATTAATTTATTTTGAGAAGTACTTTTTTTCAAAAGTACGTTTGGTGAGAAGCAGTTTGTATTTGACTAATAAATTTGAAAAATACTTCTGAGCAGCAATTAGTGTTTGGCCAAGCTTTAAAAAACTGCTTCTAAGTGTATTTTTCTGAAAAGTACTTTTCAAAAAAGTGTTTTTGGAAAGAAACTATTTTTTTTACTTCTCCAAAACTATTTCTGCTTCTCCTCAAAAGCACTTTTTTTTCCTTTTAAAAGCTTGGCCAAACACCTTAATTTTAGAAAAAAAAATATTTTTGACCAAAAAAAAAATACTTTTGCCTCAAAAGAAGCTCGGCCAAACAGGCTATAAATGTGAGTTTGATTCCCACTATTCTCCTTTCCTTTTTCCCCTCTCCAATCTCCTATGAAATAAAAAAAAATTCTAGAGTTGGATAAACAATTCAAAACATACTCTAAAATCAAAACCAACAATATCTAAATTCAGGATTTGCCACTGGTTATCTCCTCATGAATAGAACTTTCTTTTTTTGTGTGTTGAAATTTATTTTTGGAGTGAAAGTGGACCCATGAATCTAAGAACGGCAAGAAATGAGAAAGAACATTTGGTTGAACTTAAACCATACACCTAAGTGATACGGTCAAACCTCTCTATATAATACTTCTCTATAAAAGCCAAGTTTTTTCAGCATCAATTTTTATGTTATGTTATAATATATGTTCTCTATAATAACAATTCACTATAATATCCAAAAATATTCGGAACAAACAAGCATGTTAGAAAAAGGTTTGATTGTAGTATAAAAGCGAGTAGCAACACCAATAGAAGGTTACCCATATGGCCAGATCTCCCCCAGATAAAGTTTCAATAGTTGCTTCCTGGAATTTCATTATTAGTCAATTTTTGTTTTACCTAGACAACCTCCCACCTCAATATATTTTCCTACTTTTGGTATGGTACCTAAATGAGCTTTGTTTTGTAACCATGTAACAAAAATGTATGAGATCCCGAACAGTGTTCCAAGTGCCCCGAGAGCTCAACCCTTTGAAGCTCCTCATTGAAAATAAAAGGAGAAGTTGCACATTTGACCGCTCAACCAAAAATAATACACTATATACATTTGTCACATTTTTTGGGCGGACGGCTATTTCGATTAATTTCTCAAATAAAAAACTGGTTCACTTGAAATCCCTATTGTGGATACACACACAGGTGATACTAAGTACCTTTTACCTGGCAAAGGGGATAAAGGAGAGTAGAAGGGGGAGATGCAGACATGCAGTACGACCCAACCAAAAGAGTGCAAGAAAAACAAATAAATTGTGAAGTTCAGTCTCCCTATTTTAGGAAAAACTAATACTCCTACAACAACCCCTGACAATGTTAGGTAAAATAAGCAAGTTGTGCTACTCAATAATTGGCACATGGGATGCACAAACAAATAAATGGCACATAAAACTTCAATTAGCTTATTATTATGCAATCTGCATGTGAGGTTGAGATTAAAAAGGCCATCTTCAGAACCAAGAAGCCGAGCAAACCATTATGTAACTATATCTTTCTATTTAATTCAATTAGATGGCTCTGCGGGCTGTTATTTCAGAAGGATAGAGAATACCAAAAATGAGGTACACTAACTCACGTTGTTGGTACACAGTAACAAAGCAATTTGTGGTGCTGAATTCACTTCATTCTTTTCGGCATGTCACGGGTTCAAGCCGTGGAAGCGACCACTAATGCTTGTATTAAGGTAGGTCGTCTACATCACACCCCTTGGGTTCCCTGAATCCAACGTGACCGAGGGATGACTTGTGCACCGCCCTTATACAAGTAACTCGGTATCACCACTGCAGCAGCAACAACAACGCCTACAGCACTTGGCGCCAAAAGTGCTGTCCTTCACTGTCACCTTAGAACCAGATGAACTTGGGATAAATCCTAGCTAGAGAGTTTCTTCTGTAATATGGCATAATCTCAAAATAAGGCTTCTTCATCCTGTAAATTCACCAAATTGGACGCTAATCACTTAAGTTTCTTTTCATACCTGTCAATAAAGCAATGGAAAGAAATGGCTCATTAAACAGGAAAGAAGGTGATGCTGCAACTCTCCTTTTTTAAGAGCTAGAATAAAGCACTGGTAAAACTAGCAAACAACATGTAAAAAGACTTTTTAAGGAAATTTATGTACAACCAATAAGTTGGACCTTCCACTAATGCCTGAATACTAAACATCATTCAGTCTCTCATGTTTGCTTCAGACTAGCAGAACAAGTATGAAAGGCTCAATTGGCTAGTGCATTGAGGATTAATTGGATTAGGCACATAATATCCAGCCAACAATTCTTAGGCACAAGTAAGAACCATATTACCATGAAATGAACAGGCGTAATTCCACATCATATATCATGCCCCAGTTGGTCTCTTTAAGATTAAAATAACATTTGAACACACAAAAGAAAAGCAATTAGTCAGTCTAGATTGAGTTTTTATCTATTCTATTTGCACTTAATTCCAACAAAGCGAGCACTATCCCAAAAAGTTAAGTTTTTCTGAAATTATCTTCCAAGTTCCCAATCTCCCATGAGTTTTGCTTCGCTCTTTTCTACTATTATTGTCCTGCCTTCTTGGTCCCAAATATCAACTTCCATGCTATTGTTTTATTGCAACATCTACACCATTACCATAGGCTCTCAATTAATCAATCCCAAGGGATAGACACATGGGTGGGTCCCCGTATTATCCTCCTCTCTGTCTACTATAGCAGGTGAGCATATAATAAGTACTTGCAAGTAGATTTTTGTAGAAAGTACTAGGCAAGTAGATGAAAAATACTTCCTTCAACTTTCACCATCAAGTGGGGAGATAATGGAAAATATAACTCCAATAAATTCCCAAGTCTGCATATTCTTTCATTGCCGTCTGATCTATGCCAAGGTGCTTCACAACACTTCTGCAAATTGCAAGTAGATGGAGACGACATAAAAATCTAATAGTGGTTATCTTTCATTTTACCTAATACAAAGTGATAGTAAATTGATATTTGATACAAGTTAACCACAAACTTTGGTCATCCAGTTGAAATGACAGTCACCTTAGCATACAGCCCAACATAATGTCTGACCACAGGATCATCCAGTAAAGCTTTGTCAGTGGGAAGTTTCAACAGGTCCTCATTTTCCCCCTTTAGCAGCTCCCTGGTTGAAAAGATCAACTCTACTCAGGAATAACAAACAATATGAATAAGAAAAAAGAGGGCAGCCTTCGCGTAACTGGTAAAGTTGCTGCCATGTGACCAGGAGGTCACGGGTTCGAGCCGTTGAAACAGCCTCTTGCATAAATACAGGGTAAGGCTGCGTACAATAGACCCTTGTGGTCCGGCCTTAGTGCACCGGGCTGTCCTTTTATTTTTGGAGGGGGAGGGG
>ML407170.1:0-125117 GCA_005239525.1 Nicotiana knightiana | reverse complement strand
CCACATAGATCCATATGGACCAGTTCCATCGTCCTGGTGGTACTTACCATTTTCTTGCTTTTGTAAGATGATATTACCTGCTTCCCCCTTGCACAAGCCTCACAAACTTTGTCTTCCTTGAACTTAATGTTAGGGAGACCTATCACTAGGTCCTTGGAGACTAGTTTGTTGAGTTGATTTAAGCTAGCATGTCCAAGTCTTTTGTGCCAAAGGAGGGGATCACTGTCTAACACACTCAAACAAGTTAATTCATTTTTTGGTAGTGTGGACAGGTCTATGATATAGATATTATTCACTCTTTTTCCCTGCAAGACAATCTTGTCAGTGATAAGATTAATCACAAAACATTTTGTAGAAGTGAATGCAACCAGGTTACCTTTGTCACACAGTTGTGACACACTGATTAGGGTATATTTCAAGCCATCTATCAAATAAACGTTCTCAGTGGAACGTGTGTCATCCTTACCTACCTTACCAACCCCAATGATTTCACCTTTCTTTCCATTTCCAAAGGAGACATTTCCTCCTTTGAGGTTCTCAAGTGAAAGGAACTATTCCTTGCTGCCAGTCATGTGTTTTGAGCAGCCACTATCTATGTACCATATTTGACTGCTCCCTTTCACTTGAACCTACAAAAGAAAATCAGGAGTTAGTCTTAGGAATCCAAACTAGTTTGGATCCCTTTCTATAAGAGAAAGGATCAATTAAGTCCTTTTTTTCCCAATCTGGTAACCAATTTTTCTTTCGAACAAAACTTTTATTCTTTTTACTGGCCTTCTCTTTTGCATTGCATTCAATTTTGTAGTGACCAGTCTTACCATAATGGGTAAAAATTTTGTTTTCAAGAAGAGTGAGGTACTTGCTTTTGGGATTCCATTTAGGCAGTTGACTCCCAAAGCCAAGTCCTCTTCTGTTGCTACTGTGATTTTCCTGTAGCCATGTTAAAGCATTAGAGGATTTATTCCATTTGCATGTTCTGTCTAGTTCATGCTTAACTTTACCAAGTTCCTCCTTCAACACTCTTATCTGTTCATCTTTCTTATACAACTCATCCTTTAGTCTGCCTACATTTTCTTCTAAATTGAGTTGAGAGTTGTCAGCTGTCTTCTTACTGGTTCCTAGTTTCAGTTTTAAATTTTCAGATTTTAACTCTAGACATTTGTTTCAAGTGGATGAATCTGGTTCTTCAGAGCAATGGTTTCACTCACAAATTCACTTACTGTGAGTTCCAGGTTCTTATACTTTGCTTTTAACATTACACACTCCTTAGACAACTGTTCCTTCTCTTTATTTATTTCTTCAGAATCATCAATGAAGTCAAGTAATAATTTAGATAGTTTTTCTTTGGATAGGAACTTAATCTTGTTTTTGAGATGAGATATACTTACCTCTGATTCCTTATCTGATTCACCAATTGCCGTGAGTGCTTGCTCATCTCCATCTTCATCATTTGATTCTTCATCTGAACTTTCTCCCCAAGCAGCAACCATATATTTTGTTGATGTTGTATTTTTCTTGGGATGAACCAGTTCCTTCTTCTGGTTCTTTCGTTCAGATCTTTCCCTTTTCCATTCAACTTCCCACTGAGGACATTTCTTGATGTGATGATCAGTTTTTCCACATTTGTAGCATCCCTCGTTGGTGGGTTTTTCTGGTGCCTTTGCCTTGTTGTAGTTTCCACCTCTTGAGATGCCCTTTTTCCTAATGAGATAGTTTCTGAATTCTTTGACGATCATAACTATTTTATCTTCTTGCAGATCTGTACCCTCAGTGATTCTCAGTGCCAGACTTCTTTCCTTCTTGGGAGCATCCATCTTCATTGTCTGCCTTCTAAGTTCATAGGCAGTGAGATTTCCAATTAGCTCATCCAATCTGAGAGTTTCCATGTTCTTGGATTCCTGAATAGCAGTGATCTTACTCTTCCAAGAGATTGGTAGAACCCTCGTCAAAATATTTTCAACCTTGTCTTTTTCAAGGATAGTCCTTCCAAGATATTTTAGTTTATTTGTCAGAGTAGTAAACCTAGTGTACATCTCTTGGATGGTCTCTCTTTCCTTTATAGAGAAATTCTCATATTAAGAATATGGTAATGTACCTCTGGATCTTTTCACTTGTGCAGTTCCTTCATGAGCCACTTGCAGAGTGTCCCAAATTTTCTTGGCAGTGGTGCAACTTTGAATTCTGCTGTACTCATCTGGACCAAGTCCACGCACAAGCCACTTCTTGGCCTTGGCATTTTTTCCCCATTTTCTTAAGTCTTCAGCAATGCAGTCAACTCTTGTCTTTGGCACATCTACTCCTTCAACAGTCTTCTTCATGGTGGCCAAAGGACCGTCAGTGACTATGTCTCATAGTTCATAATCTTCTCCAATTCAGTGATCCTTCATCCTGTTCTTCCACCAAGAGTTNTTTATCTATGTCAATACCAGACAAGAGGTGGGGGGGGGGGGTGATTTGTGTGGTGACCAATTTTCGCGTGTAGTAGTTATAGAAGGACCAGGTTCTTCTATGTGTTCCAACTCCTACAGTTTGCGAATAATAAATGCAGAATTTAAAGAATACAACAATTTTAAGTGGAAAACACCTAGCTCAAAAGGTGAAAAAACCACGACCTACTTCCCAGTAGGATTTTTCCAAACTCTTAACTAAATCAATGAGCCAAACAACATTTACAAAATAAAATCTTTTGTAAACCTAAGGATTAACTCTAACCATTTGTGGCAAACTAACCTCTAGCTATTTGCGATAACCTTCAAGTTAACTCTAACTTGAATACTCAGTACCTATTACAAATGCTTCTAGATAAAGATGAAAGATAAACTTTGTAATCACCTACTACAAATAAACTAGACTAAAAGACAACAGATGGAACTGGTTCTTCTAGCTGGTTCAAGTAGCTTCAGAATCGCACAGGAAATTCTCACACGAACTGCTTACAAAATTGCTTTGGTAATTTTGTTCTCAATTCTTGTTTTGCTTCTATGTTTGTGCGCACCTGTTCAATAATAACACTTGACAATATATAGGATCCATAGAAAAGGAGATATACTAGAATTAGGATGCAACTCTTCCAATTCTGATGCAACTCTTCCTTGGTGGAAGAGTTCTAGTTGATCTCAACTCCCTAGATCCTCTTCTATCTTGATTCTGTCCTTACTGAATAAGGAGTCCATCTCCCTATAAATTTGCAACATTTTCGACCAGGAGATATATCTTCAGATCATTGATTGTGCTTATCTCATGTTTGCGATCACCTCACGTGCCATTACCTCTGCATGTCTATGTCTCCAATGATGGACCTGGTTCAACTCTGAGTTCATTTGTCAATCTTCAAAACCATTCAGCTTCTTGATCCAACACTATCCATATGGCTCTTGACTTCTGCCTTAATATGCTTTCAAGTACTGCAATCAATTTCTCCAATTGTGATAATGTGGTTCTTTTTTATTCTATCAGTTTCGGATTGAACATATCACTAGATAGAGCCTCTTGTACTGCTGTCAACTGGTGCTTCAGGTTTTCTAGTTTCTTCTCTGCTGAAGAGTACTCTTTTTGTAGGCCTCTAGTATTGCATTCTAACTTTTGTAGTTTTTTCCATACTGCAAACATGGTATGCCCCTCCACTAGTATGTTCCATGTTTTATGCAATGCTTCTTTGAAAGCTTCCTGATCAAGAAGTATAGTTAGTAATCTGAATGGAGTCTTCAATTTCTGTCTGGCAACTTTAGTGTCTATAACAATAGGGGAGTAGTCAGAGCAGTCAAGATTCTGATCAATAGCTTCTAGGTTGCTTTATTTCTGGAACCAATCAGAATTCCCCAACACCCTCTCTATATTGCTATCCCTCTTATTGCACCAGGAGTATTGCCACCCTTTTCTGTTAATATGTCCTTCTCCAATATCTGTTATGCAATGTTGAAAATCCAGTCTCATTCATATCATCATTCTTGTCTCTTACTTTAAAAGGAATAATAGAAAACGATGTTGTATTTCACCGAAATTGCATTCCAGTAACTTTAAATACTAATAATTATTGATATATTACTATGCCATCATTATTATTATTATTATTATTATAAGAATATAATTCATAACCCCACTATTTTACTCATCAATATAAAAATACACTACTGTGGGTACTTATAGCCTGTTTGGCGAAGCTTCTCAGGAGGTCAAAAGTCTTTTTTTCTTCTCATTTGCCCTCTAACTTGAGGTGTTTGGCCAAGCTTTTTTGGGGAAAAAAGTGCATTTGGGAAGAAGCAGAAGCAGTTTCTGAGAAGCAGAAAAAAGTAACTTCTTTCCAAAAGCAGAAGCAAAAGCAGTTTTGACTTTTCTACTTACCAAAAATACCCTTCACAAGATATAGTATATACCAAAATAACTGTTAAACCTAATACTTATGATATTAATGTATAAATATTTCTTATTATTTTTAGGATAGCTTTCGACTTTCGGGGTGAATGCTTTTATATTAGTTAAATGATTTTAAAATATTTAACTTATATTAAAAGAATTAAGTACTTTTAAATTTTATTTTCATATTTTACTTAAATAAAATAAAAAGATTTAATTATTTTCTGTAATAATAAATTTTTAGATTATTTTATTTACTGATAATATTAACTATTAAGTAAATCTATTTATGTTCTTATTCGTATAAAAACACTTTCTGAAAAGTTTGGCCAAACAAAAATTATTGCTCATAAGTGCTTTTTAAAATAATTAGCTAAACACAAACTGCTTCTCTCCCAAAAACTTTTTTCAAAAATATTTAAAAAAAAGTACTTCTCAAAATAAGCTGATTTCTCCAATTTTGCCAAACAGGCTATTAGATATAGTACCTGGATATTTGGGTTTTCCCACAAAATATTTAAGCACGAAGTTAGGCTCAAATTCCCACTACAGATGTGCCGTCAAAGTTGTCTCCACAATATTATCTCAGGGATTTAGTGTTCTCTTAAATAACTGATTTAAAAATACTCTCTTTTATCAACCCTCGGGTAAGTAAAACGTGCACCCACAAAAGAACGGCTTGGCCCACTCTATTTCATTTAATAATTTTTTTAAATCTTTTTTTCTATTAAAGTTTAAGAAATTAGCCACTAGCCATTTATTTGGTACACTATTTTATGTATAATAATAAATTCTCTTCCATTAATTTAGTGTTTAACCCGATATCTATAAACTAAATTAATTTTCTAATTTCACAATTAATAAATATAAAATAGTATTATTTTTCCTAGGTTATTAAAGAACCACATTTTGTTTTTTAGTATTACCACTACCACCTTTACTGCACGTTTTTTTTTGCTGGTCTAAGTATGTCCATTGCGCAAATTAAATTAAAATAACTAAATTAATAATTTTAAATAATAAAATAAAAATAAACACCAAAGAAGAAAAAGAGATGGAACGAGTGTATCGAAATGCCACACTAATTTTGAATTTGAAACTCGCAAATTTCAATTAATGTATAATTTTCTAGTGACTACCATAATTAAAAATTGAAATAAACTTGGAATAACAATTAATTGATAATAACTCAAGAGAGAATATAGCAAATATAAAGAATACAGAGAATGAGAGATTATTGTGAGAAAAAAATAAAAAAGAGGGGAGCTATTTATACTTTTACATGGTTAAAATTATAATTTATCAATTATTAGGGTGAAGGCTTTTTTTTAATGTTGGAATGCCGAAATGGCCATCTCAGCCAAAAAAAGAAGCCGCTCGCCAACGGGGTCCCCAGATTTTGACTATTGGCAAAGGTCTTATTTTTTTTAAAAAAAATATTACCGTTAAGCGGGCCGGACCAGGCTGGAACCCGATAATGATCGGTAATTCATTATCGGGCCAACCGGCTCTGAAGCACAGGCAACGGAGAAATGGCCGTCCCGTCTAGACCAGCCCCCCCGTACAACCCATCCCATTCCACTTCTTAGCGAACCTGGTTGAATCGTGTTGGGACCGAAAGTAAAAAGGCGTCATGCGGAAGCTAACAAAGCAAACTTTGGTGACCACAAATAAAACAATACAAAAAGTATATTAAAATAAGTATAATATTTTAATATAGTTTTATCAATTGACCTACATATGAGAAACTGATATAAAAAATCGAGAGAATAAGCTCCCCTAAAACAAACTCTCATAGTGACTACATTGTGGATGCTATTGTGTTATTGTGTGAAGGAAGGATTCTGTAGGCCCAAGTGAAGGATAGTTTTGAAGATTGACAAAAGAACTCATCATGAACCAGGTCCATCCCCGGTGTACATAAACACGGGCAGATTCATGCATGTGAGATGCATGTGAAGGAGATAAATTTAACTTGGCATAATAAATATCTCATGATCAAAAAGGTTGCATAATTGATAAGGAGAAATACTCCTTACTCAAAGAGAACGTTATCCAAGATAAGGAAGGAGTTAGGAGTAGAGATTAACTAGAACTCTTCCACCAAGGAAGAGTAGCATTAGAACTCTAGTTATTTATTCATGTACTAACTCTATATATTGTAGAATGTTTTCATATTACAGGTAGGCACAAACGCAGAAGTTAAACAGGAATTAAGAGCAAAATAGCAAGGCACTTTACAAGCAATTTGTGTGTGATTCAAGTGTGAAAACCTGAAGCTACATGCACCAGATAGAAGAATCAGTTCCAAGTGTCTATGTTTTATTCTAGTTCAATTGTAGTAGGTGTTTCCATATTGTACCTTTTAGATTCATCTAGAGGCAATTTCAATAGGTACTCAGAGTATTCAAGTTAGAGTTAACTTGAAGTTGTCGCAACAGTTAGAGGCTGTTTGCTACAAGGGATTAGAGTTAGTCCAGGTTTACAAAAGTGTTTTTGTAAATGGAGTTTTTGGCTCAGTGATTTAGTGAAGAGTTTGGGAAAATCCTACTGGGAAGCAGGTCGTGATTTTTTCACCTTTTGAGCCAGGTGTTTTCCACGTAAAATACTTAGGTTCTTTACTTTTCGCATTTTCTTTTTCAGCAATAGTAGGTTAAGGAACACTTAGAAGAACCGGGTCCTTCTATAATTAGTGTAAGCAAAAAATTGGTCATCATACAAATCACTCCCCCTCTTGTGTGGTATTGAAGTATAAAACATCAAATTCTCAATCTGTAGAGACCACAACCTTTTACACTAAGAAATGAATTTGCCAAATATAGAAGAGATGAATCCAAGAAATGAATCTACATTTTCCTTTTAGTAAAAGTAAAATCAATTATGGTAAACACTTTTTTTCCTTCCTTTAGGCTTACAAATTAAACAAACTTCAAATGGAATTATGATCCATCATCAGAAATATGTAAAAGAGTTGCTTAAAAGATTAAAAGTGGAAGATTCCAAAGAAGTTGTCACTCTCATTGCAACAGCTACAAAGTTGGATATAGATGAACCTGATTCATCTTTCGATCAAAAGTTGTATAGGGGAATGATTGGCTCATTGTTGTATCTCACCGCTAGTATACCTGACATTGTCTTCCGTGTAGGCCTTAGTGCAAGATTTCAGGCAAATCCAAAGGAGTCTCACTTGACTGATGTCAAAAGAACTTTGAGATATCTAAAAGGCACCACTGATCTTTGTCTTTGGTATCCAAAATTTAGTAATTTCAATCTTGTAGGATATGCTGATGCTAATTATGCATTTTTCTTGTGGATAAAAAAAGTACCTCAGGTATGGCACACTTTCTTGGCTCATGTCTTGTGTCTTGGGCCACCAAAATGCAAAATTCAGTGGCCTTATCTACTGCTGAAGCTGAGTATGTTGTTGTTGCTTCATGTTGTGCTCAATTGTTGTGGATCAAAAAGCAATCAACGGACTTTGGAATTGATGTTGGTTGTATCCCCATTTTATGATAACACTAGTGCAATTAGTATGACCAAGAACCCAGTTCATCACAAGAGATATAAGCATATAGATGTTAGGCATCACGTTTTGAGGGATAATTATGAAAAAGGGCTGATCACTGTAGAATTTTGTGCTACTGTCAAGCAAATAGCTGACATCTTCACAAAATCTCTAAGTACAGATCACTTTGAAAGGAACATGTTAGAATTAGGGATGATTAAGATCACCTAAAAGGACCAGTTCAGAATTTACAACAAAAAAAATGAAAAAAAAAATAAAAAAAAATTTGGTTAGAAAATCTGAAACTTCTGTGAATAACTAGATTAATTTTTACTCAGTCTCATACTGTAAATAGTATACTCTTGTTCCATGTGTTAAAGTGACTCATTAATCTCTAATGATATTTTCTCTATTTTGGAAAACTTAGTCATACACAAGAGGATTCTCAGTAAATGACCTGGTTCATCAATGTCGGTTCATCTAGATAACACGTTATGTTTTCTATACTCTGCACAATTTGAAATAATAATATTTGAATCATGAGCAGAGTCCTACCTAAGTCCAAATTTCTCTCAAACTTATCCAATTAAATGGAACTGATTCCGTTCAAAAGAATCCTATCCAAATTAAATCACCTAGATTCTAGGGAATACTCCACAGTCTATTCAAAACTGACATTTCAGCTTGATTAGACTTCTAAATGACTGATGAGCCTGCTGTTACCCATTAACTACCCCTCCCTTTAAATTGATCATCATCATCTCCGCCCTCTTCTCATAATTCTCAAACCATCAAAAATACTTTCCATCTTCTTTCTTCCTTCAAAAATTCAATCTACCTATCTTCTTTCTTCTAGAACCAAGCACAAAATGACTAACCCTTCTGATAACCCTGGTACACCCCCACCATGCTCCTCATTTTCAACTACCCCTCAGCCTAAGAAAAGACGAGTAAAAATGCTTGCTCGCAAAACTGAGGTTGGAGGTGCGTTATCAAAGAAATTAAACGCAGAATTAAAAGCAAGCCAAGCCTAAGAACCCCATAACTCTGAAGACTCCTTAAAGTATGCAACTGGGGGGGGGGGACTAGTCTTCTAATACTGAGTAGGTAAACTCCAGTACAAATACTACTACTGAGGTCATTTCCGAGTTGGCTGAAAATCTGGAGAATAGGTTTATATTGGTTTGGTCTGTGGCGGATGTAGAAACGTCTGAGTCCAGAAGGATAGGTGATGAAAATAAAAGAGAAAAAGAAAAATAGAGTGAGGGTGTTCGAAGTGAAGAAAGGGGAATGGGGGAAAAGAGTGGTTGATTCTTCACCCACTTCTGAAACTGGTAGAATAGCTATTTGTGGAGCAGAATCAGATAAAGTGGAGGAAAGTGTCAAGAAAATAGGGGGGAGTGGATCTGGAGAAGCCACTGAAGGGATGGTTAAATTTGGGAAAAATACAGATGAACCTGGTTCATCACTTGAAGAAACCCTCGCAGATCTATTGAAAAAAGTAGGTGACAGCTACAACCCCAAGAAGGAGAGAACTCCCAAGACTAAGACTTCTGGCACTGCTAGGGCTAACAAGAAAAGGAAGGCTGCCCCTTTTAACACTACTAAAATTCCTCCCCCAAGAGGAAGAGCCACAAGAAGTCAGCAAAAGCAGAGGGAAGAAGAGTTGTAGAGAGCCTTAGAAGAAAGCAAAAAGAAAAGGATAGACAAAGGGAAGAAAAAGGTGGGAGAGCCTGTTGAGGCTATTGATATGGATGAGATGGACCTGGTCCATCAAGATAAAGATGTAACTGCTGAGGTAGATGTTCAGACTCCCAAGCCCAAGAAAGCAAAGACTTATTCTAAGAAGTCTACTTCTATGTCAAAGTCTGCTGAACCATCCACCCTGGCAAAAAGGACCAGGTCTGCGGTGAAAAAAACATGTAAAAGTTGCTAAAGAAGAGGATTGGAGTGGAGAAGAGAAGGATGAATCGGACAGTGAAAAGGACAAGATGGCCAAATTTGGAAAAAGAATTATTCTGAAGGGTAGATTCCTCACGGATTTAGAGGAGAAAGGGATGGTACTGCTGCTGGAGAAATTAGAGGTGCAAGGATGGAAAGACATGGTTCTTCAGATGGATGGCAGATTAGCAAGGGGTGAAATTATTGAGTTTATGACTAACGCTGCAGTGAAGGATGGAAGGGTCACCATCCTGGTGAAAGGGGTGGAAATTTCTTTCGATGCAAAGGAGCTGGGTGAAATGCTAGGCGTACCTTCTAAAGGGTACAATGAGCACACAAAGCTAAAATGGCCAAGCCTAGACACCCTTCCTACTACCCTTGCCATCACCAGAAAATTCTGTGATAATGAGGAAGAAAGTGAGGCCAAGGCTGTGTAAAAGAGTGAAATGAACCGCCCCCCCTCACAAGGTGTTGTTTGAGTTCATCAACAAGTGTGTTCTGACTAGGCAGAAAATGAGGCACATTGCCAACTTCACGGACTTGGTTTTGATGGAATGCTTGGATAGTCCGAGGCAGATCAACTAGTCTGGATTTATAATCCATCTCCTAGATAGGGTTATCAATGGCTCCAAAGCCCATGGCATTCCCTATGGCTTCAGTCTCACATCTGTGCTTGGTCATTGTAAGGTCCCCTGAAGAAGCGGGAGATGGCTACAAGCAAAGATCACTTTGGGGTTAACACTTTGTTGCTTGTTATTATTAGGTACATGCCACTCCCAATAAACCTAGTTCATCCAAAAAGGCACCAGTCCATAGCAAGGTCAGAGCCTTGGTGCAGGAGAGTGGGGCAAAGGATGCTGAGATAGCAAGGCTGAAAACACGGTTGGCTGAGGTAGAATCTGAGAGAGATGCTCTCAGAACTGAGCTTGCAAGGGAAAAGGAGAAGAATGATGGAATTCTTCAAGACATGTTGTACCTTCTCCAAGCCAAAAATCAAGCCCCCAGTTCTTCCAAGCCTTAAACTCCTAGCCAGTGTAGACCTTTCAGTGACCCAGTTTGGGATGTTTCTTGTTTGCTCATGATTTTAGTATTTTTATTTCTTTTTGTGGATTGTGGATGAATCATATCACCGATCAATGAAATTTGTTGGTTTTTGGTCCAATTGTCTGTTTATATTTGTTTGATAGTTTAAATTCATTAGCTTGATTGTTGATGATTAATCCATGAATGCATTTGATGTAGCCCCAGTGGCCATGAGTAAGTTTTAATATCTGGGTATCACATATTTTTATGAAACTTTTAGATGATGCCAAAAGGGGGAAAAGGTTGTGCTTTACACTCTGAACAGTGATGTTTATAACCTAATGAACCTGGTCCTTGATGATAAGTGAAAAATGTTCTAACATTGTATTGATGTTGGGCTAAGTTGAAACAGGGCCTAAACTTATGGAAGCATAGAGTTTGTGATCATCAAAAAGGGGGAATTTGTTGGCCCAAGTGAAGGATAGTTTTGAAGATTGACAAAGGAACACAGGCATGAACCAGGTCCATCCCTGGTGTACATCAACACGGGCAGATTCATACATGTGAGATGCACGTGAAGGAGATAAAATTAACTTGGCATAATTAATATCTCCTGATTGGAAATGTTTCGTAATTGATAAGGAGAATGACTCCTTACTAAAAGAGAACATTATCCAAGATAAAGAAGGAGTTAGGAGTTAAGATTAACTAGAACTCTTCCAGCAAGGAAGAGTAGCATTAAAACTCTAGTTATTTTTTCATATACTAACTCTATATATTGCAGAATGTTCTCATTTTACAGGTACGCACAAACGCAGAAGTTAAACATGAATTGAGAGCAAAATAGCAAGGCATTTTGCAGGCAAATCGTGTGTGATTCAAGTGTGCAAACTGGAAGCTACATGAACCAGATAGAAGAACCAGTTCCAAGTGTCTATCTTTTATTCTAGTTCAATTGTAGTAGATGTTTTCATATTGTACGTTTCAGCTTTATCTAGAGGCAATTATAATAGGTACTCAGAGTATTCAAGTTAGGGTTAACTTGAAGTTGTCGCAATAGTTTGAGGCTGTTTTCTACAAGGGATTAGAGTTAGTCCTAGGTTTACAAAAGTATTTTTGTAAATGCAGTTCTTGGCTCAGTGATTTAGTGAAGAGTTTGGGAAAATCCTACTAGGAAGTAGGTCGTGGTTTTTTCACCTTTAGCCAAGTGTTTTCCACGTAAATACTTGTGTTCTTTATTTTTCGCATTTACTATTTCAGCAATAGTAGGTTATGGAACACTTAGAAGAACCATGTCCTTCTATAATCAATGTAAGCGAAAAATTGGTCACCATACTAATCACCCCCCTCTTGTGTGGTATTGAAGAATTAAACATCATATTCTCAATCTGTAGAGGCCACAACCTTTTACACTAAGAAATGAATCTGTCAAATATAGAAGAGATGAATCTAAGAAATGAATCTACATTTTCCTTTTAGGAAAAGTAATATCAATTATGGTAAACACTTTTTTTCCTTCCTTAAAAAAAATGTAATATTAAATATTGTAATAAAATCAGGACACGATCCTAACAATTCGGATCATATCGGGTCGAACCGGGTCGTTAACGGGCCAACCCAGTGCGATTAACACCTTTGGTTGGAAGGCTGGACAACCAATATTTAATAAGGCACCCTCTTGTTATGGAGCGTTTTACCCTTTAATATGAATTTTTTTGTGCGAATCGGAATTAGTCGGACTTCAATGCAAATATTAAATGTCACGACCCAAAATCCCTAAGGTCGTGATGGCGCCGGAAACAGGGTCAGGCAAGCCCAACCATTAATTAATTCAATGACTTTCCAGTTTTAACATTTATGAAAACATTTCCTTTCAATTTATTACATAATAACCAATAAAAATATGTCAATTTGGAAAATGGTTTGAATAATATACTTTAACAATTATGAACCAACACATATCCCAGAACCCGGTGTCGCAAGTACATGAGAAATTTCTAAGAACTTACACAATCGTTACAAAGCCTGTCCGAAATACAACTGGACAAGGAAAATTTAAAATAAAACTGAATACAGTACGAAGGAGACTCTGTCAGTTGCGGATCGCCTCCGGATAATGCAGCTCGCCTAAGTCTCCGAATCCTCCACATTGCTATGAAAGTACCTGTGCAATAAAATGCACAGCAAGTGCAACATGAGTACAAAAACAACGTGTACTCAGTAAGTCGCCCGCCTAATCTCAGAGAGGTAGTGACGAGAGGTCAGATTAGACACTTACTAAGGGTCAATTTAGAATATTTACGTATGACACTAAGCATGATTATCAAGGGCAATTCATTAAAAATCAGGAATAAAACATTTTCGACTTCGTTCATGTTTTAACACTTTATATCTTCGTCATATTAATAACATTTAATCACCATGGTGATTTAATCAAATGACAGCTTATCGACAAAAGGAACAACTTCTTCCAAAATCTTCTTAACAACTTCAAATCTCTGTCATTTCAATTGACAAGTTAATATTTCCGGCCAGTAATCAGGAAAACTCATAACAACCATGGAGTAAATAGCATGTGCAAGCAACGCCGAGGGTCATTCGGCCCGAACCAACATAAACATAAATTGTGCACTGCCGATGGTCGAACGACTCGAACCATAGATGTATCTATCTGCCCCGCTCGCGAATCAATAATGCGACATGGTTAAAAATAATAAGGCGAACCTGCTCGCGAATCATACATGCGACTCAGGTGCTCATATGAATACATACACAAATACAGGGTCTTCCTGCTCGCGAATCACTCATGCGACTCAGGCACCCAAAGTCACACATATCCCATAATAAATTCGTTTTTTATGAAGAAAATCGTTTCCCTCAGAAAAATGGTAAAGTCTTTATTAAAAGAAACATAAAATATAGGTTTTGAAATCTTTGTTTTTGAAACTCATTTGGCCAGTTCAGTAATACTCCATGACACAACCCAGTCCAGGTACACATATATTCACAGCGGAAACAATTCTCTTTTTAGAAGGTTAACACTATGAGCTCTAGTTTTCTTTTAAACACCCAATTACGTTTCGGTCATATCAGCAATTTAATAACACATGCAGGGTTACAGGTACATACATGAAGCATGCTAGTGGGTCCTAGGCTACCCGGATATGGCATAATAGTAGCTACGCACAGACTCCCGTCACCTCGTGCGTACGTAGCCCCCGAAGATAATAGCATATACTGAATTAATTCACCTAGGGGATGATTCCCCCTCAAAGTTAGAAAGGAGAGTTACCTTGCTCCGAAATTCCTTAACCGGCCTCCAAGCCCTTCCGATGACCCCAAACGTCGCACAACGCTCCGAAACTATCCAAACAACGAAAAGCCAATGAAAATATACTCTAATATTTGCAGCAATTCGAAATCATATACTTTCCAAACTCCGCTCAGTGAAATGACTAAAATGCCCTTGGGCCCACGTGCCCGGAAATCCAAAATTTCTCGCAGAGATACCCTACCCATAGCGGTACTAACTCAAATATACAATTTACTCTAATATGCATGCTCAATTCGTGGCTAAATCTGAATTCCCATAATTCTAGGTTTCTTCAATATTTCCCAAATTTTTCTCAATTTCTACTACCAAATCTATGTAATAATCTTCTATTAAATCCAAAAACGGGAGAAATTTACTTACCTCTTGATGCTTGGTGAAATATTCTTTGAAAGCTCTCCAAAATTGCCTATCTCATAAAGAAAACGAAGATAATGAACCAAATTCTCTCTTAAAAACAATCTACCGCACCTGCGGTCCCGCAAGTACGACCAAATAACCCGCACCTGTTGTTTCCCTCATCTCCAGCCAAATCGCACATGCGCCCTACTTCCCGCACCTGCGGCTTCGCAGGTGCGGAATATCCATCGCACCTGCGGCCAAAACCTCGCAGGTGCGGTTACACCAGATGACAATAGCTTCAACCCTTTTCCAACTTCAACTTTGATCCGTTAACCACCCGGAATCCACCCGAGGCCCCGTCCAATTATACCAACTTGATCCAAAACATGACACGGACTTTCTCGAGCCCTCAAATCACATCAAAGAACGCCCAAACCACGAATCGCACTCAAACCCAATTCCTTAAGAACTTAGAATTTGAAACTTCTACATCCGATGCCGAAACCTATCAAATCACGTCCGATTGACCTCCAATTTTGCACACAATTCATATTTAACATTACGGACCTGCTCCATCTTCCGGAATCGCATTCCGACCTTGATATCAAAACTTCCACTTCCGACCGGATTTCCCATAAAAACCTTTAGATTTCTATCTTTAGCCAAAAGACTCCAAAATGACCTGTGGACATCCAAATCACTTCCGATCGCGCCCCCAATTCCAGAATCACCATACGGAGCTATCCCCAGACTCGGAATCCCAAACGGACATCAACCTCACTGATATGCACTTCAACCCCAAATTCATGAAATCCTTCTAAAATGCTAACTTCCACAATATACGCCGAAACGCTCCCGTGTTATCCAAAAACCGGTCCGGACATACACCCAAGTCCGAAATCATCATACGAACCTGCTGGAACCTTCAAATCCTCATTCGGAGATCGTTACTCAAAATTCCAATCTTAATTGATTTCTCCAACTTAAGGCTTCTGAAATGAGGATTTTCTTTCCATACCAACTCTAAACTTACCTTAAATTCAATTCCGACCCGCCCAAGGGTCACAATACCTAAAACGAAGCTGTTCACGGCCTCAAACCGCTGAACGACGCGCTAGAACTCAAAACGACCGGTCGGGTCGTTACATTCTCCCCTACTTAAACCGACGTTCGTCCTCTAACGTGCTGAGAACTGATCTGGAGTTACCTGAAATCATTGTTTAACATATCGAGCACCTGCTCGTGCTACCACAACCCATTCGAGCACAATAGCTTGATCAAATCTGGAGATTTCTTCTTTATCCACATAATAAGCTTAAAATTCATTCAAACACCTGAAATTTCTCTAGCCAGGACTAGTTTCCATATGTATACGCACTGCACCAACTAGCACATGATATACCAGATCATAACTGCATACTCTTTCCGAATCAGCACCATGCACCGCATAACCCATTGCTTGACCACAGCGACGCACCCGGAGCCTTATTAGCCAAGGCCCACGAATCTGATGCTCCTGATGCATCTCATACCATTTATACAGACATCCTGCTATAATGCTGGCGATACTACCACAACAGAGGGAATGCGCAGAAAGTCACACTCAACTGTAGAGTTAACAAATCCTTGAATACCTCATCTTGACTAGAATCGTCACTTTCATTATGAACCTGAATGATGGTATTTGTTCTTTAATATACACTTCACATAACCTTATCGTACTGATCCCTGGTCCGATAATCTCGTCTCACCCAGTATGAACTGCTGAGACATCAAGTTACCCCAAACATGGCTAACAACCTCACATGATACCGCATCGCCCAAATGGGCCATAACTCGAACATGATAATAAGAAACGACTCAGGACGGAACTACTCAGCTCACACAACTAATATGAATTCTTACCCGAAAATAGGAAATAAATCACAAGAAGGTAAATACATATTAACCCTTCTCATCATCACACTGTTGCGGCATGCAACCCGATCCGAATAACATACCCGTGGCGCTGTGCCACCCGATCTCAATAACACACCCGTGGCGGCGTGCCACCCGATCCCAAATAACATCACCGTGGCAGTGTGCCACCCGATCCAAATAACATCACCGTGGCGACGTGCCACCCAATCCAAATAACATCACCGTGGCGGCGTGCCACCCGATCCAAATAACATAAAACTCACGTAAGGAAATATATATACGGAGCTGATTTGCTCACTATCACGAATTACTGAATATCGATCGCAAGCACGCTAAGTAAATAATACCATCCTAGGGAGACTGATAAAGACATAGGCTACAAAACTCAAGCACAGCTGAGGTGCGATATATACATATGTACTCTGGATCTCAAGAGCTGTCATGTACACATAACATCCCCACTACGCGGGACCTCAATACATGAGAAATTATCAATGCGTTTCACAACTCGTACAGCACAATCACAGTAACACATAAATTTGACAAAGACGGAATCAACACACGCTGTTCTAATACCTTTCCATGAAAAACGCTCTACCGAAAGGAACATGCCTGGCTCATACGGGGCCCATAATCATATTTAAATCCATCCACAAACATCGAGCCACCTCGCTCGCACCAAACTTAGCTATTAGATTTTACCCGGGTCCACATAATACATAAGAACAACCATCATCACTGAGACTAACACCCCCTAATCCATAACCAACTGAACCGAACGCCCTCCAGGCGTAAATTCTCAATTTAAGAAACATTGCACTTCTTTATACCCAGTCTGAATCTGAATCCATCAAGTGACTAGATATCACACCGTATACAATCTTTTCGCGGTCATGCTTCCACGACCTCCCACACAAGGCAACAAGTCTGCACCTCCATAACACCGACCACACTAAGGCCGCAAGACACATCAAGAACCCATGACAAGGGTGCAAAGCTTCTTTCATCGATTATCAAATCTCAGGTGATACTGAAGATAACACCAACTTACACTGAACTTTAAAATCACTTGGCCTTGCTCTCCCGAGCTCATGACATCCTTACAAACATCGGACCTAAATCTCGATTCCAGTTACATATTGCTTCCCGCACTTAACATACCAACATGAGGTAGTGCAAGAATTCTACCATAGCTTTCGAACCACCAATAGGGTGAAAACTTCATCATATAGAAACTTTTTACTTGAATCCATTCAAGAGCACCATCTCAACACACGAGTGAATTCCCATTATCACCCAAATCATGCAAATCCTAAATGGTAGTCTATACCACCATAACCCTTCCGGGATCCGCCTACACATGACAGGCCATAGCACTCAAATGTTCCCACATGAAATCCATTACGACGACCGATAAGCCTCGCACACACTGGCACAAACCACATGCATAACTAAATCACATCAAAGGAACCAACCACTGCCGTAAACATGCCATTTCAACCATGTCCAATCAATCTATCTTCTTTTAATCATCATCAATTGCCTCAGAAACAATAACAACTTCCTTCAACCCATAGCAAAAGCAAGCTCAACCCTCACTCATCCCGAGTGACCATGATTCACGAGACTGTGCTTCCCAAATCCTGCAACCCGTACCATATCCTTCTGATAATCTGTTCCTTCAACCCAGAGTCTATTTCTCTCGCTTCTCCAATGTTATCTTGCATGCTGAAATATATCATAGAACATTCCAACCATCCTCACTTTTCTCAAAGATTACTCTACAAAAGCTCGATTCTTGATCATACTGCTGCCTGAAATCCTAAATTGCCGCATTCTTAACCTTTGAACTCACTAAGACTGCTACTGAGAGTCACCCACTCTGGCTGGCCCCGAATACAATCAACCCCAAGGCTTTCCTAGCACAGGAACACCTCCTTTTAATGAAACACGTGACTGAGTCACTGTCCTTATAACTTACCCATGCCTTAAGCATAAGTTCTGAATCTTCCAAGCCCAACCCTAGTCCGACAGGGCCAACTTTTGCACATATTCATCAAATCCCACGCACAATCACCATTTTACTCCCTTCCTTTAGCTGAAATAACTTGCCAACACACCGACAATTCGCAACCCTATGAGAAGACAACCCTACAGCCCTATTGCAGATGGTGGGACTCCCCCACTTAGCCCGAAGCCACTCCTTGCACCACTCTAAACCCCCATAGCATCCCCGAACCTAACACATTCCATCTGATCAATGACGACGACTACACGTCACGGGTGCATACCCCACCTCACTTGAAGACACCCAGTCTTACTACTTTATCAATCCCAACCGAGCCATTCATACTCCAAATGCCTTCCCTCTGCCGGAACAAAAGCACTGAAATCTCAAAATCATACTCTGAGGAGACCTCCTTTCAAACCATCCATCTTACCCAACACACGGGCAAACGTTATATCATCATATCGACACCATGAGACAATCAATTGCAACCATCATCACTACCCGAGCACAACCTTAAGGCTCCCAGAAACACAGCTACTAAGCTGAAACAACATATTACCCTTTCACAGGGCCATAATAACAACCACGACCATTTACACATGGAAGCATCTCGAATTACATTCGTAGCACCATTTCCATTCCTCAAATCCCTGATCCATAGCAAGCACTCGCGACGCGTAAGATTGAGTAGGAATGAACATAGGCATAAGACTCAAAAGAATCATCTCGCACGATGAAGAATCTAGAAGGGAAGTACTCCTAACAGCCCTATAGCCTCTCGAAGATAAGTACAGACGTCTCCGTACCGATCCACAAGACCCCACCAAACTTGCTCATGACTCCTGAGACCTACGGGAACCTAGTGCTCTGATACCACATTGTCACGACCCAAAATCCCTAAGGTCGTGATGACGTCGCACACAAGGTCAGGCAAGCCCAACCATTAACTAATTGAATGACTTTCCATTTTTAACATTTATGAAAACATTTCCTTTCAATTTATTAAATAATAACCAAATATGTCAATTTGGAAAATGGTTTGAATAATATACTTTAACAATCATGAACCAACACATATCCTAGAACCCAGTGTCACAAGTACATGAGCAATTTCTAAGAACTTACACAATCGTTACAAAGCCTGTTTGAAATACAACTGGACAAGGAAAATTTAAAATAAAACTGAATACAGTACGAAGGAGACTCTGTCAGTTGCAGATCGCCTCCGGATGATGCAGCTCGCCTAAGTCTCAGAATCCTCCACATTGCTATGAAAGTACCTGTGCAATAAAATGCATAGCAACTGCAGCATGAGTACAAAAACAACGTGTACTCAGTAAGTCGCCCGTCTAATCTCAGAGAGGTAGTGACGAGAGATCAGATTAGACACTTACTAAGGGTCAATTTGGAATATTTACGTATGACACTAAGCATGATTATCAAGGAAAATTCATTAAAAATCAGGAATAAAACATTTTCGACTCCGTTCACGTTTTAACACTTTATATCTTCGTCATATTAATAACAATTAATCAACATGGTGATTTAATCAAATGACAATTTATCGACAAAAGGAAAAACTTCTTCCAAAATCTTTTTAACAACTTTAAATCTCTGTCATTTCAATTGACAACTTAATATTTCCGGCCAATAATCAGGCAAACTCATAGCAACAATGCAGTAAATAGCATGTGCAAGCAACGCCGAGGGTCATTCGGCCCGAACCAACATAAACATAAACTGTGCACTGCTGAGGGTCGAACGGCTCGAACCATAGATGCATCTATCTGCCCCGTTCGTGAATCAATCATGCGACGCGTTAAAAATAATAAGGCCAACCTGATCGCGAATCATACATGCGACTCAGGTGCTCATATGAATACATACAAAAATACAGGGTTTTCCTGCTCGAGAATCACTCATGCGACTCAGGCACCCAAAGTTACACATATCCCATAATAAATTCGTATTTTTATCAAGAAAATTGTTTCTCTCAGGAAAATGGTAAAGTCTTTATTAAAAGAAACATGAAATATAGGTTTTGAAATCTTTGTTTTTGAAACTCATTTGTCCAGTTTAGTAATACTCCATGACACAACCCAGTCCAGGTACACATATATTCATAGCGGAAACAATTCTCTTTTTAGAAGGTTAACACTATGAGCTCCAGTTTTCTTTTAAACACCCTATTACGTTTCAGTCGTATCAGCAATTTAATAACACATGCAGGGTTACAGGTACACACATGAAGCATGCTAGTGGGTCCAAGGCTACCCGGACATGGCATAATATTAGCTACGCACGGACTCTCATCACCTCGTGCGTACGTAGCCCCTGAAGATAATAGCATATACTGAATTAATTCACCTAGGGGGGCGATTCCCCCTCACAAAGTTAGAAAGGATATTTACCTTGCTCCGAAATTCCATAACCGACCTCCAAGCCCTTCCGATGACCCCAAACGTCGCACAACGGTCCGAAACTATCCAAACAACGAAAAGCCAATGAAAATATACTCTAATATTTGCAGCAATTCCAAATCATATACTTTCCAAACTCCGCTCAGTGAAATGACTAAAATGTCCTCGGGCCCACGTGCCCGAAAATCTGAAATTTTTCGAAGATATACCCTACCCATAGAATTAATAACTCAAATATACAATTTGCTCTAATATGCATGCTCAATTCGTGGCTAAAATCTGAATTCCCATAATTCTAGGTTTCTTCAATATTTCCCAAATTTTCCTCAATTTCTACTACCAAATCTATGTAATAATCTTGTATTAAATTCAAAAATGGGAGGAATTTACTTACCTCTTGATGCTTGGTGAAATATCCTTTGAAAGCTCTCCAAAATCGCCTATACCATAAAGAAAATGAAGACAATGAACCAAATTCTCGCTTAAAAACAATCTTCCCAGGCCGCAGGTGCGACCAAATAACCCGCACCTGCTGTTTCCCTCATCTCCAGCCAAATCGCACATGCGCCCTACTTCCCGCACCTGCGGCTTCGCAGGTGCGGAATATCCATCGCACCTGCGGCTCTGCACCTGCGGCCAAAACCTTGTAGGTGCGGTTACACCAGATGACAACAACTTCAGCCCTTTTCCAACTTCAACTTTCATCCGTTAACCACCCGGAATCCACCCGAGGCCCCCGGGAACTGTCCAATTATACCAACCTGATCCAAAACATGACACGGACTTGCTCGAGCCCTCAAATCACATCAAACAACGCCGAATCCACGAATCGCACTCAAATCCAATTCCTTAAGAACTTAGAATTTCAAACTTCTACATCCGATGCCGAAACCTATCAAATCATGTCCGATTGACCTCAAATTTTGCACACAAGTCATAATTAACATTACGGACCTGCTCCAACTTCCGGAATCGCATTCCGACCTCGATATCAAAACTTCCACTTCCGATCGGATTTCCCAAAAAAACCTTCAAATTTCTATCTTTAGCCAAAAGACTCCAAAATGACCCGTGGACATCCAAATTCACTTCCGATCGTGCTCCCAATTCTAGAATCACCATACGGAGCTATTCCTAGACTCAGAATCCCAAACTGACATCAACCTCATTGATATGCACTCCAACCCCAAATTCATGAAATCTTTCTAAAATTCTAACTTCCACAATATACGCCGAAATGCTCCCGGGTTATCCAAAACCCAATCCGTACATACACCCAAGTCCGAAATCATCATACGAACCTGCTGGAACCTTCGAATCCTGATTCGGAGATTGTTTAATCAAAATTCCAATCTTAATTGATTTCTCTAACTTAAGGCTTCTGAAATGATGATTTTGTTTCCAAACCAACTCTAAACTTTCCTGTAGTTCAATTCCGACCCCGCCCAAGGGTCATAATACCTAAAACGAAGATGTTCACGGCCTCAAACCATTGAACGACGCGCTAGAATTCAAGACGAGTGATCGGGTCGTTATATTAAATATCGGAGAAAAGTAAATAAAAAAATACCTAATTTAACTCTCCTTTTTATACCGTGGAATGGATTGTTACCTAATTGAGTCCAACTCAAATGTTTATTACTGAATGACTAAAGTGAGACAAAATTTTATTAATGTTATTCTATATAAATACTTTTTGATATGTTATATGCACCTTGTTATGTTTTGATAATCTAACAAACTTAATTTCAAGAACCAGATAAGGAACATGATACACATCCTCAAGCATGTGGAAATAACCAGACTTAAGATAATCTTTTATACATCAGGCTTTCAGAAGTTAAAGAATCAACAAGGGTACCAGATGGACATCAGTTCCCCTTGTGATCGTACCAATCAACTCTCCACACACAACACTACAAGCACAGTGCAGCAGTCAACTTCATTGGGAATGATCATGTACCCAAGATGCTTACTTAATTCAAGTGATGTCATCAATGTTATATTAACATTAAACCAAAGAAAAAACATCACTTGAACATTTAGAGAATTTACTCAAGCACTCTATACAGTGATTGATCATCTGATAAACGATTCTCAAGTGAATCAATAATAAAGAACAACATAGCTACAGACCAGTTCCCTGTATTGAACTATTACATGTCCTTTGTCGTGTTGTACCTTTGTCAAATCTCTCTACTTATAATTCCTAATTAGCTTAGTTAGAAGCATTGTATAGGAAATCCTTTGTAAATCATAAACCCTTGTGTTTGTATCTTGGCTAGAGTTAGTCGAGTTATAAATTCTTTGTAATAGAGTTATTACAAAGTGGCTTGTAATAGAGTTGTTACAAGTTAGTGAAGGATTAAGAGGTTAATTCCTAGGTTACAATAGGTTGTAATCTAAAGTTTGCTTAGTAGTGAAGTTGAAATCCTACAAGGGTAGGTCGTGGTTTTTAATCCTGTGAGCTTGGAATTTACCACGTAAAATTTCTTAGTGTCATTTAATTATTGCAGTGTGCGTATGTTCTATAGGAACTAATAGAGAACATGTTTCTCCATATAGTTTGGTGGACCATCAAATTCTATCAATTATTATCAGAGTGGTTTCTTTCTATCAGGCTTACACCTAGAAAGGATCCTCATGGCTGCCCGACCAAACATTGAAGAAGGTCCATCTACATACATGCCGCCAAGGTTCAATGTCCAATACTATGGATGGTGGAAGACTAAGATGCACGACTTCATCATGGATGAATATTCCGAGCTCTGGAATGTCATCTATGATGGACCATTTGTCCCCACAAAAACTAGTGCCAACCCAGCTCTAATTGTTCCCAAAACAAGAAAGGAATTCAATGACGCTGACCGAAAGCCATAGAAAAGAATTTTCGTGCAAAGAAAATTCTTGTTTGTGGCTTTGGTTCTGATGAATATAATAGGATATCGGCATGCCAATCAACTAAAGAAATCTGGGAAGCCCTCCAAACAGCTCATGAAGGAACAACACAGGTCAAGCAATCAAAGATTGACATGCTTACAACTGAATATGAGCTCTTCAGGATGAAAGATGATGGATCCATCCAAGACATGCATTCTCATTTCATCTCTATCATCAATGAGCTTTCTATCTTGGAGAAATCATTCCAAGAAACAAATTTGTCAGGAAAATACTCAGTGTCCTGCCCAGCTCTTAGGAAAGAAAAGTGAACACTATAACAGAGGCAAAGGACTAGCAGACGCTGACCATAGATGAACTTGTCGGTAATCTGAAAACATATGAAATGAACAGCTCAGAAACCAGAGTGTGGCCTATGTCTCTCAAAACACCTTACTCGGTCAAAATTGGTCATCATATCATTACCCGACAACTCTTTCATCCTTCCCGGGTAAAGAGGGGCAGTTGTTGATACACAATTTTTTCCTGTATTATTTCGAAAATGCATATATAGATTCAAAACAATTCATGATCATCAATTAATTTTTTCCATAATTTCTACATTTTGAAGATTTTTAATTAATTTATCCTAGTATTTTTTATTATATAGACAATTACTAATTGCAGCACATTGGTTTTATGACAATTTTATTTCTTAATTTTATTATGTATATTTACACTAAGCTTTAATTATTTCATGAATAGTCGTATTTACATTTTAGGCTTATAATTGCTATAACTTTGCAATAATAGCCCACGAGTGCATAATTACCTTATTTCACAAGAAAATAACATTTCATATCTTTATAATATTAATTAATTATTTTAAATCAGTTTTGTGCAAAAAAATCATTTTTAGTAACTATTTTTACAAATTATTTTATCAATTAAGTGGGTATTTAACAAGTAGCCTCTTTTAATTTGGTTTAATTTCGGACCTTAGCCCAAATTATTACCTCCCAGTCCAATTAAAATCATAGACCAAATACCCATAACCCAATTCTTAAACCCGCCCCAACCCCAGATGGAATCTTGGCCGTTGATCTCAGAAGATCAACGGTCTAGGATCCATTTCCTTTTTTAATCAACCCCTAACACCCTAACCCTAATCATCCACTCAACTCTGCCATCCTTGAATCTCTCCTCCTCTCTTCTCTCTCCCCTAAACCTAGCCGCTGTCATCGGAAACCCTTCAATCCATGACTTTTCTCTTCGATCTCAGGCCCTATCCGACCTCTGATTTCTACTGGCTATTCAATTTCTTTGTTGTTTGATGGAATCTCGAAGAGATTCAACACAGACTTGGCTTCAACTCTTCACTTTCTCGATGAACCTGTCTGTGTTAATCTCTATGTTTGTTGTTTATGGCTTGAAACTCCGGTTCTTCACTGAATTTTTCCACCTCGTTCCATTTTTTAAAATCCTACTCTCTTTCTACTTGAGTCTGTTCAGATCCTTGTAGATCTGGGATGATTTTAAGTTTAGCTGGTATTTTTCTTTAAAAACCTTCTATTTTTTCCTTATTATTAATCGATTTTTATCTTTTTCTATAACTAGGGTTTCATTTTTTTTAGTTCTCTGCAAAAAGGTTCTAAAGTTTCTAAGTGTTTAAATCTGATTCCCTTTAATGGTTCAACTGATTTTTCATGCCTATGTTCTAAACCCTGGGGTTTCTGCTTATCTCACTGATTGTTTCAATATTTGCCCGTTATTCTTTAATTAACAGAGATTAATTGATTTTATTTGACTAATTAGGGTTCGAAATTAAATTATTCTGTTAAGATTGTTACTTTCTATGACTTTTACCTATTTTCCTTATTTATGAAACATAAATTGGTACTACTTTCCTTAATTATGCTATTGATTGGATTTCCGGGTTCTAATTTATTCCAACCGACTTATAAATGGCATATGACTTATTTCTTTCCTTATTTAAACCTCAATCTGCTGTTAATTGATCCTCCCTAATTTACGGGGTCTTTCCCGAATTCTGTTGTGTTAATTGATTGGGTTTAGCCCCAATTAACTGGTTAATTTATTTGTATGCCTTATATATGAACTCTAATATTCTTTGCCTTATTTGTTTTACCTGCTAAGTTCTATATAATCCTCCCATTCGGATTTTGAAAACACACGAACACATATAGAGAGACACAAAAACACACAAACTCTTACTCACACACTCTCACTTGTAGTTCTTTCTATTACTTCTATTTGCTGCTCTGTCTAGTCGGCTGCAAGCCAAGGCTAGACTCTTGGATCCTATTTGATTTCACTTTCCTATTGCTATCTCTTAACTGGTATGTCTCCACTTCTGTTATCATTCAATATGCTATGTAATTAGACCTATGTTCTCCATGTTTACTGCTTTAAACAGCATGTCTATCTTTGTTTGCCCTTATGTTTCTGTTCATTAACATGCTTTAACTCTTGTGATTTTGTCCTGTCCAATATGTTAGTATGGTTAACACACCTTATCATAGTCATGTTTGATCCAGGATACGTGTTCACATGTTTCTCCACTAGCATGTTTCAACCCTTGTACTGTTTTATGTGTTTACCTTAGCAGGTTCATGATTAATTCATGATTTCTATGCTCTCAACTTTGCTACCTTTTCTGTATGACTGTCTAATCAGTAACTTGATCCCAACATGTTGATCTCTGTTAATATAAGCCTATATGCTTACCTAGTAATAGTTAATAAACTAAGTCAACTTCTGCAATGTGAAACCTTATTTGACTCAATTGTGACCCTGCTTTGCCTATAATTCAAGTGTTTTTGCTCTTGTTGTGACTATTGGTATCCATGTCTGAACCAATCTTCTAAGATGTAGTTCTTCTCTGTTTGAGATCTTACAAAATCCAAGTTGTTTTTCTAAAACTATCTCCTACCTTTATATACTATTTTTTCAACTCCTACTCTTAGATATCTAGGGTTCTGCCCCCCTCCCCCCAGTTTGAGCACTGCTTGGGAGTCAATGAGACTCCTCCGAACTCTGACACACTGAGGTTGGCCTTTTCAAACTTGTTTACAAAAAACTATTTTCTTTTAAAAGGTTCTGGTGTAAGCATTTCCCTGGGTCCCTGAGGCCCTTGGGAACTTTGACACACCAGAAGCCATTTGGTGTATTATGGACTATTGGTGTACCTTAGACTTGCTTGAAGGCCTAGCTTCCAGGATTGATATTAGGCCTACCGAGGCTCCCTATAGTATAGTGATTTTCGTTATGTAATTCATTTGTATTGGCCTGTAATAACAATCTTTGTAAAACAGATTTGGGGTTATTAGTAAAAGATGGGAAGGGACTTTATATGGATATATTTTTGTTGGGCTCGGGTAGAAATCATGACTATAGGTTATTGTGGTGATGATTTATATGCATTAGAAATCATGCCCATAGGACTTATCTCATTCTTTGAAATCCTGAATTTTCACATTTGCATCTTAGAAATCCTGCTTCTAGGTCGTTATCAATTCTGCCTCAAGTTGTAACAACCTGACCGGTCGTTTTGAGCTCTAGTGCGTCGTTCAGCGGTTGGAGGTCGTGAGCAGCTCCATTCAGGTATTATAACTTATAGGTGTGGTCGGAATTGAATTTTGGAAAGTTTAGAGTTGATTTGGAAAGAAAATTCTCATTTCAGAAGCCTTAAGTTGGAAGAATCAACTAAGATTGGAATTTTGAGTAAACAACCTATGAATCAAGATTTGAAGATTCCAGCAGGTTCGTATGATGCTTTCGGACCTGGGCGTATGTCCGAATCCGGTTTTTAACAACCCGGGAGCGTTTCAGCGTATAATATGGAAGTTAGCATTTTAGAAGAATTTCGTAGATTTGGGCTTGAAGTGCATTGCAGTGATGTTGATGTTCATTTGGGATTCCGAGTCTGGGAATAGCTCCGTATGATGATTCTGGAGTTGGGAATGCGATCGGAAGTGAATTTGGATGTTCGTAGGTCATTTTGAAGTCATTTGGCTAAAGATAGAAATTTGAAGGTTTTTGAGAAATCCGACCGGAAGTGGAAGTTTTGATATCGAGGTCGGAATGCGATTCCAGAAGTTGGAGCAGGTCCATAATGTTGAATATGACTTGTGCGCAAAATTTTAGGTCAATCAGACGTGATTTGTTAGGTTTCGGCATCGGATGTAGTAGTTGGAAATTTCTAAGTTCATAAAGTTGGGATTTGGGTGCGATTCATGGTTTCGATGTTGTTTGATATGATTTGAGGCCTCGAGCAAGTAGGCATTATGTTTTGGAACATGTTGGTATAATTGGATGGAGTCCCGGGTGGATTCCGGGTGGTTAACAGATCAAGTTGAAAGTTTGAAAAGGTTGGAATTGCTGTCATTTGGTGTGACCGCACCTGCGAGGATTTGGCCGCAGGTGCGGCTTTGGCGCCGCAAGTGCGAGAGTGGGGTTGGCTTGGCTGGGATCGCAGGTGTGATGGAATTTCCGCACCTGCGAAGGTGCAGATGCCGGCAAGGGGTCGCAGGTGCGGATCCGGCTGGAGGAGAAGGAAGCCGCAGGTGACGGCTCTTGGGCGCACCTGCGGAAGCGCAAGTGCGAGGCCTGGATCGCAGGTGCGAAAATCGGCCTGGGAAAAATCTTTTAAAACAAGAATCTTGGTTCATTTTCTCATTTTTCTCATGGCTTAGGTGATTTTAGGAGAGCTTCAAGAGGGGAATTTCTTCATGCAATGTCAATGTAAGTAACTCCTTCATACTTCTAAGTTAAATACAAGATTATATGCATGGATTAGGAATGGAAATTGATTGGAAATTTGGAGAAATCTTAAAGAAACATAGAAAATGAAAAATGGATTTTTGGCCACGAATTGAGCATGAATATTTGAGTTAGTAAGGCTATGGGTAGAATATATCTTCAAGAAATTTATGGGCACGTGTACCCGAGGGAATTTTGGTCATTTCACTAAGCGGTATTGGGAAATTATATAATTTGGAATTATTGCAAATATTAGAGTATATTTTCATTGGGTTGTCAATGTTTGGATAGTTTTCGGGCGTTGTGCGGCCGTTTGGAGTCATCGGAAGGGCTTGGAGGCCGGTTATGGAATCTTGTAGCGAGGTAAGTCTCCTTTTCTAACTTTGTGAGGGGGAATTGTCCCCCTAGGTGAATTAATTAAATATATGCTATTATCTTCGAGGGCTACGTACACACGAGGTGACGGGAGTCCATACGTAGCTACTATTATGCCTTGTCCGGGTAGTCTAGGACGCACTAGCAGGCCTTACGTGTTGTACCTGTAATCCTGCCTGTAATACTAAACTGCTAATATAATCGAAATCGTAATTGAATATCTAAAGAAGACTAGAGTTCATTTTCCTAATCATCTAGAAAGAGAATTGATTCCTCTGTGGATAATTGTGTACCTAGTAGGGTTGTATTATGGAATATCAATAAACTTGGCAAATGAGTTTCAAAATAAAGATTTAAAAACTATATTTCATGTTCCTTTAATAAGGATTTTACCACTTTCCTGAGAAAAACCGCTTTCTTGATAAAAAAAAAATACGGATTATTATGTGGATATGTGTACATATGAGCACCTGAGTCGCATGTATGATTCGCGAGCAGGCTAGCCTTATTATTTGTATGTATAACCGCGTCGCATGATCAATTCGCGAGTGGGGCAGATAGATGCATCTATGGTTCGAACCGTTCGACCCTGAGCCGGTTCAGTGTAAGTTGGTGTTATCTTCAGTGTCACCTGAGATTGATATTCGGCGGAAGAGGCTTTATAACCTCGTTATGAGTTCTTGATTTGTCTTACTGCGTAGTATGTTCAGGGGTGGATGGGCAGACTTGTTGACTTGTGTGGAAGGTCGTGGAAGCATGACCGCGAAAAGATTGTATAAAGTTTGACATGTAGCCACTTGATGGATTGAAGATTTGGGCTGAGTTTAAGGAAGTGCAATATTGCTTAATTGAGAATTTATGCCTGGAAGGCGTTCAGTTCATTTGGTTGTGAATTGTGGGGTGTTTGTCCCGGGTATGATGGTTGTTCTTGCATATTGTGAGAGAAAGTGGGTTAACATGGACCCATGTAAAAGCTATTAGCTTAGTTGGTGCGAGCAAGGTAGACTCGATGTTTGTGGATGGATTTAAATATGATTATGGGCTCCGTATGAGCCAGGCATGCTCATTTCAGTAGAGCGCTTTTTCATGGAAAGGTATTAGAACATCGGATGTTATTAAGTCTTCGTCAAATTCATGTGTTATTATGATTGTGCCGTGTGAGTTGTGAAACGACTTGATAATTTCCTATGTGTTGAGGTCCCGCGTAGTGGAGATGTTATGTGAGCAGGATAGTTCTTGAGATCCAGAGTGTGTATATATATATATATATATATATATATTGCACCTCAGTTGTGCTTGAGTTATGTATCCTACGGCTTTATCAGTCACCCCAGGATGGTATTATGCACTTAGCGTGCTTATGATCGATATTCAGTAATTTGTAATAGTGAGCAAACCATCTCCGTATATATACCTTCTTATGTAAATTTTATGTGTGGATCAGGTGGCACGTCGCCACGGGTATGCTATTCGGATCGGGTTGCACGCCGCAATAGTGTGATGATGAATAAGGTTCCTATATTTATTTTCCTATGTTTTACTTCCTATTTTCTGAGAAAAAAAATTCATATTAGTTGCGTGAGTTGAATAGTCCCTTCCCGAGTCATTTCTTACCTATCATGTTCGAGTTATGGTCCAGTGGCGCGATGTGGTATCATGTGAGGATGTTGGTCATGTTTGGGGTGATTTGTTGTCTGAGCAGTTCATACTGGGTGAGACGAGATTATCGTATCAGGGATCAGTGCAATAAGGTTATGTGAAGTGTATATTAAAGAGCAAATACCATTATTCAGGTTCATAATGAAGTGATGATTCTAGTCAAGATGAGGTATTCAAGGATTTGTTAACTCTGCAGTTGGGTATGAATTTCTGCACATTTCCTCCGTTGTGGTGGTATCTTCAGCATTATAGTAGGATGTATGTATATTTGTAATGAGGTGCATCAGGAGCACCAGATTCGTAAAATTTTTGCTATTAAGGTTCAGGGAGTGTCATTGTGGTCAGATGATGAGTTATGCGGTGCATGGTGCTGATTCAGTAAAGGTATGCGGTCATGTTCTCGGACATCGTGTAGTAGTTGATACGGTGTTTATATATTGGAATTAGGCCTGACAGAGAATTTCAAGTGTTGGAACTAGGTTCTGAGCTTATTATATGGATAAAAGAAGAAATCTTTAGATTTGATCAAGCTAATGCACTCAATTGGGTTGTGGTAGCACGGGCAGGTGATCGGGGTGTTAAACAGTGATTTCAGATAACTCCAGAGCAGTTCTTAGCACGTTTGAGGACGAACGTCTATTTAAGTGGGGGAGAATGTAACGACCCGACCGGTCGTTTTGAGCTCTAGTACGTCGTTCAGCGGTTGGAGGCCGTGAGCAGCTCCATTTCAGGCATTATGAAACTTGTAAGTGTGGTCGGAATTGAATTTCGGAAAGTTTAGAGTTTATTTGGAAAGAAAATTCTCATTTCAAAAGACTTAAGTTGAAAGAATCAACTAAGATTGGAATTTTGAGTAAATGACCTCCGAATCAGGATTTGAAGGTTCCAGCAGGTTCGTATGAAGATTTCGGACTTGGGCGTATGTCCGGATTGGGTTTTGGATAACCCGGGAGCGTTTCGGCGTATAATATGGAAGTTAGCATTTTAGAAGAATTTCATAGATTTGGGCTTGAAGTGCATTTCAGTGATGTTGATGTTTGTTTGGGATTTCGAGTCTGGGAATAGCTCCGTATGGTGATTCTGGAGTTGGGAGTGTGATCAGAAGTGAATTTGGATATCCGTAGGTCTTTTTGAAGTCATTTGGCTAAAGATAGAAATTTGAAGGTTTTTGAGAAATCCGACCGGAAGTGGAAGTTTTGATATCGAGTTCGGAATGCGATTCCGGAAATTGGAGCAGGTCCGTGATGTTGAATATGACTTGTGCGCAAAATTTGAGGTCAATCAGACGTGATTTGATATGTTTCGGCATCAGATGTAGAAGTTGGAAATTTTTAAGCTCATAAAGTTGGGATTTGGGTGTGATTCGTGGTTTCGATGTTGCTTGATGTGATTTGAGGCCTCGAGCAAGTCCGCATTATGTTTTGGAACATGTTGGTATAATTTGACGGGGTCCCGGGGGCCTCGGGTGGATTCCGGGTGGTTAACGGATCAAGTTGAAAGTTTGAAGAAGGATGGAATTGCTGTGACCTGGTGTGACCGCACCTGCGAGGATTTGGCCGCAGGTGCGATGGAATTTTTGCACCTGCGAAAGCGCAGATATGGGCAAGGGGTCACAGGTGTGGATCCGGTTGGAGGAGAAGGAAGCCGCAGGTGCGGGCTCTAGGGCGTACCTGCGGAAGCGCAGGTGCGAGGTCTGGATCGCAGGTGCGAAAATCGGCCTGGGCAGAATGTTTTAAAACAAGAATCTTGGTTCATTTTCTCATTTTTCTCATGGCTTAGGCGATTTTAGGAGAGCTTCAAGAGCGGAATTTCTTCATGCAATGTCAAGGTAAGTAACTCCTTCATGCTTTTAAGTTAAATACAAGATTATATGCATGGATTAGGCATGTAAATTGATTGGAAATTTTGACAAATCTTAAAGAAACCTAGAAAATGGAAAATGGATTTTGGGCCACGAATTGAGCATGAATATTTGAGTAAATTATATATTTGAGTTAGTAAGGCTATCAGTAGAATATATCTTCGAGAAATTTCGGATTCCGGGCACGTGAGCCCCAGGGCATTTTGGTCATTTCACTAAGCGGGATTGGGAAATTATATAATTTGGAATTGTTGCAAATATTAAGTATATTTTCATTGGGTTGTCGTTGTTTGGATAGTTTTGGGGCGTTGTGCGGCCGTTTTGAGTCATCAGAAGGGCTTGGAGGCCGATTATGGAATCTCGAAGCGAGGTAAGTCTCCTTTATAACTTTGTGAGGGGGAATTGTCCCCCTAGGTGAATTAATTAAATATATGCTATTATCTTCGAGGGCTACGTACGCACGAGGTGACGGGAGTCCATATGTAGCTACTATTATGCCTTGTCCGGGTAGTCTAGGACGCACTAGCAGACCTTACGTGTTGTACCTGTAATCCTGCCTGTAATACTAAACTTCTAATATAATCGAAATCGTAATTGAATATCTAAAGAAGACTAGAGTTCATTTTCCTAATCATCTAGAAAGAGAATTGATTCCTCTGTGGATAATTGTGTACCTGGTAGGGTTGTATTATGGAATATCATTAAGCAAATGAGTTTCAAAAGAAAGATTTAAAAACTATATTTCATGTTCCTTTAAGAAGGATTTTACCACTTTCATGAGAAAAACTGCTTTCTTGATAAAATAAAATACGGATTTATTATGTGAATATGTGTACATATGAGCACCTGCATTGCATGTATGATTCGCGAGCAGGATAGCCTTATTATTTGTACGTATAACTGCGTCGCATGATCGATTCGCGAGCGGGGCAGATAGATGCATCTATGGTTCGAGCCGTTCGACCCTCGGCAATGAATAATTTATTATTGTTGGTCCGCTCCGTTCGACCCTCGGCATTGCTTGCGCATGATGTTTAATGCGTAGTGGCTATGATTTTTGCCTGATTTCTGGCCTGGGATTTTAAGTTGTCAATTGAAATGACAGAGATTTAAAGTTATTAAAATATTTCGGAAAAAGTTGTTCCTTCCCGTTGATTAATTGTTATTTGATTAAATCACCCATGTTTATTAATTTCTATTACTATGAAGAAGATATAAAGTGTTAAATGTGAACGGAGTTGAGAAAAATGTTTATTCTGAACTTAATAAATTGCCTATGATAATCATGCTTAGTGGCATACTTGAATATTCTAAATTGACTTTTAGCAAGTGTCTAATTTTACCCCTCGTCACTACCTCTCTGAGGTTAGGCGGGCAACTTACTAAGTACATGTTGTTTTTGTACTCATGCTACACTTGCTATGCATTTTATTGCACAGGTACTTTCATAGCAATGTGGAGGATTCAGAGACTTAGGCGAGTTGCATCATCCGGAGGTGATCCGCAGTTGACAGAGTCTCCCTCGTTCTGTATTTATTTTTATTTTAAATTTCCTAGTCCAAATTTCTATTTCGGCCAGGCTTAGTAATGATTGTAAAAATTCTTAGAAATAGCTCATGTACTTGTGACACCGGGTTCTGGGATGTGTCGGGATATATGTGCTAAAATAGGACTATTTAAACCATTGTATTTACTTAGGGGATTTTTATTTAATTACTATGTAATAAAGTGAAAGGTAATGATTTTCATAAATGCTAAAACAGGAAAATTTTCTCAATTAATTAATGATTGTCTTGCCTGACAATGATGTCCGGCGCCATCACGACCTTAGAGATTTTGGGTCGTGACATAAGTACCATATTTGCAAAACCTCTATGTGTGCATTAGAAATCACGTTTCTAGGTTTTTTTGTTAAACTCGCTTGGCAATTAGTTAACACCTTCATTCGCCTAGATATCATGACTATAGGAAACACATATAAAAAATCAGTCTAGACACTTAGACATCATGCATATAGGAAATAAGTGTAAAAACAGCTTCAACACTTAGATATCATACCTATAGAGAAAAAATGTATAAAATCAGTTTCTATGTTTGGATGTCATAATACTTGTGATCATTTTCAACACCTAGAAAGCATACCTATAGGTCTAAAATATAAAATCTACATGTTTAAATTAATCACTGGTTTAGTCTGATAAACGTTTAGATACCATGTCTATAGGATTCTGCCCGGTTATCACCTAGGCAAACCTATAGGATAATTAAAGTTCTGAAGTTTGAAAACTGTGATTTCTTGCTTGAAACGTGCTCAGATTCTGTATCAACAAAATCAGTAGGCAAGTAGGTGTTCGCTGCCTCACTTAATAAAACTACTATATATTCTGTTTATGCTCATTTAGATACCCTGCCTATAGGGCCCCTAAATCGTCTAAAAACTGCTTGTTTGAATAAGCGTGCAATTGTTTGCCTATTTGTGGAGGTAAATATAAGCCCTTTTATTGCTCCTTATGTGATAGTCCTACTTGATTTTTGTTTGTCGATGAGAACTTCCCTTTTAAAGCAATATAGATGAGTCTATAACCACCTTAATAGAGGTCCTAAACACCTCCAGGGCCATAGGTAAGGGACGGGTAGCGCACGCATAGGATACGTACCAGATACTATTAGAACGCTTAGATGATAATGGAAAAGGGGAAGGGTAATTGGGTAGTAAAGAGATGATGACCTGTGCGCTAATGCTACGCGTAACACCTTTATTTGAGGAAGGTTACCGAGTATTACATGGAAGTGATCCTATAGGCTAATAAACCTAGGACCCCTTTAATTCCCGTTTTGAATGATTTCTATTTGTTTAAATGGATTTATTTTTCTCTAAAGACTAATTCGCTTAAATTAAGTTTGGTCGGGACCCACCGTTGTGGACCTCGAGGGGTGCCTAACACCTTCCCCTCAAGGTAATTTTTATCCCTTACCCAATCTCTGGTAAAGTAAACTGGTTTATGAGTTATTTGCTTTAGGTGCCCTAATGCACCTTAATCCGTTAGGTGGAGACTCTTCAAATTCCATACCCCGTCCCAAAAGTAAATGAGTTGTCCCAAAAATATCGAAACCCCGTACTCCGCAAGGAAAAAAAGGAGTCGCGACAGTGCTCATGCACAGTTTTGAAAGTATATATGTATTTACAAAATATATATGGGAAAAATGGGTATCAACAGCTACCCTCTTGACCTGGGAAGGATGAAAGAGTTGTCGGGTAAAGACATGATGACCAATTTTGACCGACTATGGAGATTTGAAAGATATAGGCCGCACTCCGATTTTCGAGCTGCCTACATATCCCTGTTTTTACAAGAATCAGGACGTGTGTAGTTCTGGATCCAAGTGTGGAATAAACGATGGAGTCATCGCAAGAATAGACAAAAGGTTCTGAGTAGGATTAGTTGGGATTGAAACGGTTATGGGTGAGCGGTTAGGTTTGGAATAATTTGAAGGAAATTGAGTGGGATTGCTCCTGTTGGGATAACGGTTACTCACTGGGTTACCTGCAAGTCTACAAGATTATACTGCGAGCACATATGTATAAATTATTTGCAAATTTAAACATGATGCAAATTCCCTTCAGACCATGAAGACTGTCTTTGGACGGTGAGGATGACGTCTTTAGACCATGATGTCCTGGGCCATGAACTGTACGGTAAGGGATTCGCAGGCCATGAAATGATGTTCTCGGACCATGAAGATGGTGCCTCCGAACCATGACGCCTTTGAATAATTATGTGCAAATTTGAGAGATCCTCAGGCCATGGCATGATGTCTTCCGGCTATGAGGATGGTGCCTTCAGACTATGACACCTTCGGACAAGTTAGCTATATTTCAGCCCATGAGGTGCAGAGACATGATGCTAAAGGTAACAAGACAAAGCTTAGTCTTGTATGAAGTTCAGGGCAGATTTTACCCGAGAGAAGAGAACAATGCAAGAGCGAGACATGGCTTAGCCTCATGCAAGATTGAGAAAAGGCTTAGTCTCATGCAAAGAGAAGGCAGTGCTTAGCCTTATGCAAATAGAAAGGCAGGTCTTATCCTCATGCAAGATTAAGACAAGGCTTAGTCTCATGCAAAGAGAAGGCAGTGCTTAGCCTTATGAAAATAGAGGGGCGGGGCTTAGCCTCAGGAGAGATTGATACAGGGCTTAGTCCCATGCAAAGAGAAGGCAGTGCTTAGCCTTATGCAAGTAGAGAGGTAGGTATTAGCCTTATGCAAGATTCGAGACATTTCTTAGTCTCATACAAAGAGAAGGTAGTGCTTAGTGTCACGCCCCAAAACCAAGGGACGAGACTGGCGCCTAACCGGATGTTACCCCGTGTTTATGATATACAATATTCCATATGAAATAGCAAATTAAATCAAAGAATGGACTTACAACTTAAGTTCATTTGTCCTTTTAACATTTTAGCATTTGATAATCCCATAAGATACAAGCTACATGCAACATTTCCGATTCAGTCCACTAGTACGAGTAAATGTAACTACTGCCCAAAATATATATATACAACCCACATAGTGTCTATGGAGCCTCTAAGAATACTAGGAGTTTACATAGATTTTTCAGCGACAAGGCCCCAACTATATATTTAAGGACACAACATATACAAAGGAAGATGATATAGACTACACACGGCCCCAAGAGGAAATGGGGCTCAACAGAACGGCTGAAAGGACTAAGAGGAGGCACCACTATCGGCGGTCGGAACTACCTGCTATAGAACCACCTACATCCATGTAAAAGATGTAGCGCCCCCGGAAAAAGGGATGTTAGTACCATTGAATAGTACTAGTATGTATGAACAAGCTTCATTCTAAGTAGAATCAAACTGTACACAAATAGAGGACAGTCAGGGAAACCAAACAAATACCACACAGAAATACAGAAAATCACAAATGAAGGTTTCACAGTTACTCATTTCAATTTTAAATCTGTTGCAGCGCGCAACCCGATCCCACCGTACAGTAATATCTCACCCTTATTGCCTCTCCACCCTTATTACTTTGTGTTGCAGCGCGCAACCCGATCCCACCGTACAATCACATTTCAACCTTATTACCTCTCCGCCCTTATTACTTCGTGTTGCGGTGTGCAACCTGATCCCATCGTACAATCACATTTCACAGCAACAACCACCAACAATTAAATCACATGGATCTTCATCATGAAGAACATAAGTTCATATCAACCAATAACTATGTGAAATCAAGGCAGAATGATCCTTACCAATCAGTAATTCATATATGGTGTTTCCACAATCATTTAGCTCAATAAAATCAATCCATATTTACTTTCATCATTTGCTACACAGCCTTTAGCACTTTGATACATTCAACAATGTAATTAATAGCAACATCAACCAACGATTCAATCACAAAGATTCTCATCATCAAGGATATTCATTCGTAAAAACCAAGTAACCATATGAAATCAAGGCCACATAAATCTTTATCAAACAGTGAGTCATATACGGTATGCCATCAACATATAACTCAATTAGTTTATCCATGTTTCGTTTCCATTATTTACTACACAACATTTAGCACTTAGATACATTCAACAATTGGATTTTTTATCATTTCTTTCGTTTGATAGTACATCCTTGCATACCGATGTATTAAACAGTTAACGAGCTTTGCACATGATAGAGTAAGCACAAGGAATCACCCTTTTCACAATCTCATATAGCATGGTGGCATTTCACTCAACTAGGACAATCAGAGAATAGAATCTTACGTCTCAACACATTAGAACCATAAATTCACACATGCTCAAGCAAGAAACTCATACCAAATGCTCGGACACCAACAAGGTGACTCTACAAAGATTAAAGTTAGCCATACATACCTCAAAGAGCTTTTCCTTAAGTTTATACAATACACCAACACCTCTAGCAATAACAATCTATAAGGAGATAACGGAAATCGATTAATGATTAGGAGTATTACCCATGGTGTAACTCTCTTAGGAATTTCATCAAACACCTAACATGTGAAGTAGACTACAAGGTTTAAAAATGGCAATTCCCTCTTCCCCCAACCAAATTTTAACATGAACTACCCAAATTAGTTCTTTAACATCTCATACTACGACTTAGTCCCACATGCATGGCCTATTTCTAACCCCACATTAAATTTTTGATCTCATAATCTGACATATAAAATATTAGAAGTAGGACTTACCAGGAAGATAGTGAGCTAGAGATTAGCAAGCTTGATTCTTGAGGATTTGTGCAAGATTGATGATTAGGAGGCTAGGTTTCCTCTTTCTCTCTCTAAAATACTCTCACCTCTCTCTAGATTTAGTGTAAAAATAGTCCCAAATGAATCCCCAAAGCTTATTTATCAAAGTGGGTTCGGATATGAAAAGTTCCAAAAATGACCCCCGAAGTGAATTATGCTATAGCATAATCGACAACATAATCAACTATGCTATAGCATAATCAACATGTGGGCAGCATAATCATTATGCTATAGCATAATCGACAGCATAATCAACTATGCTATAGCATAATCAACATGCGACAGCATAATGATTTTTCCCGATTCTGCTCCATTATGCGACACAAATGCGGCCCGCATAGTCGTTTCGCGATGGCAAAAATATTCGCAAATCCAGCCTTTGGTAATTTGATCATAACTTTGTGTAAGAATGTCCAAATGACGAATGGTTTGAAGAGTTGGAAACTAGACTCGAAGACCTTTCATTTGATAGGTTAATAATCGTATAATACCTTATATATCATTATATATTCTCGTTCAAAGTGTGGACTGGTGCAAATACCTTTGGAATTTTAGCCTGTTATGAAATTTTCCCATTTGGTTTAGACTTAGGCTTCCCCTTGGACCTCACATCACTTATTATATGACTCATACACTTATTCACCGCATCCAATTCATTTATATCATATTTAAAGCACATATATTATTTAATTAGTCTACCTGGCACCCCGAAATCCTATATTGCTTAGCAAACTTTTCCGGGGCCTTACATTCTCCCCCGCTTAGGATTATTCGTCCTCGAATGAGAGGTAGAGCTTGACCCAAATACCTAAAATAAAATATCTATTTTCTATCCTACCTCAAGTCCCTAAATTTTGACTAACTCCCAAATGTTTTTAGAAATTTCGGCAGCATCTCCTTTGTAACTAGGCCTATCCACCTGTCAGAGAACCACCAAAACCATCTTAAAAACTCATCAATAACTCAANCCCGCTTAGGATCATTCGTCCTCGAATGAGAGGTAGATCTTGACCCAAATACCTAACATAACATATCTCTTTTCTATCCTACCTCAAGTCCCTAAATTTTGACTAACTCCCAAATGTTTTTAGAAATTTCGGCAGCATCTCCTTTGTAACTAGGCCTATCCACCTGTCAGAGAACCACCAAAACCATCTTAAAAACTCATCAATAACTCAACAAAGCACAACAATATATATTCCCATAACACTAATCTCAACATCACAAGAACTACATTACCATAACGACACCTGAACATGGACTGCACATTTTTAGATCATAACACCTATAAGGTACCTTTCAAGTCAAAACTAATTGATATACAATCAAGCAAAAATATTTTCCTTCCATGACACTTTCAGCCTTCAAGGTGGCCTCCTCGACTTACAAGATTTTCCATAACACATTCACAGAAACAATCCCAACCCCTAAACTTACCTAACAAGGATGATATCTAGATACCTCGCATAAGCTAACTACCTATTAACTTCACCTTCAATAATCTACACCAAAATGATACACAAAGGATCTTCCAACTACCTTCTTAGAAATAGATATATGAAAACAAAAATACATGAGAAACATCATACACCTAGTGCAACCTAATGGGAAATGCGCTTATGTACCCTTCATTATCAATTCACATAACATCTACCGGGGAAAATTTTGAGAATAATCGGTTCAACCTCCTGAATTCTAAATCTCTATGCGAGCACCCAAACTAAACCCGTGGTGACCTTCACACTGAATATGTGTGATCACAGGGTGACTTTGACACGTTTGAACATTTAATACCAAATAAATCTAATACAATAAAGAGCAACGGAGTTCAAGATTGGCCTGGAATTACTTAGGAACCGATTAACATGCTGAGCGGAGTATTTCATGAGGTTATATGCTAAGAGACACGAGGATTTCTATTAATGAGGCTGACATGGTTTAATCCAGGTGACTACATCAATTATCAGATAAATGAAGCATAGTGGTGACTAGTATTCTTAGATGAGGTGGATACAATGTACGTGAACTTGAGATTCTAAATAAGTGATCAAGTGTGATACACCAGTTGTGTCCCTGAGTGTAAGGCAAGTAGTTGAGCTCAAATAGTAAGACTCTTGTAACATGGGTGTGATTGAGGCCGCAAATGAAATACGTGGAATTTGATTTCACACCTAGCAATAAGCGACAATAGGACTCTATGACACAAGCCCATGAGGATGGAAAATAAGTCATCTACTTATGGGATTATCATAATTCGAACAATCTAACCCTTCCTAAGGCGGTGGAATGCCAGAGGTAGCAAAAAGTCCCCATACATGACAATGACATTGTCAATGATCCTAGAAGCCGAGGGAGCAGGAAGCCACATAACCTCATCAAATCCGATCCATTTAAGACTTTTGAAAAGGAGACACACTTTGGTTTGAAATCATGGCAATTTAAGCTTGAAATTTAAGGAGAATCATTACTTTTGGAACCCATGAGACAAGCCCTCATAGCCGTAGAAAATCGTCAACAATGTCGAGAAAGTACTTAAAATCATTACGAGTTAGTGTAGAATAAGGCCTCGAAGTGACCATATGAATAATTATGAAAGAGTGAGAAGTCTTGATGCACTTATCGGAGAAGAGTAACCTGAGTTATCTAGTCACATAGACAAGCAAAGAAGGTGGATGATTGTTTAGAAGAAAATCTCACAAGGAGTGCGAGCAATATCTTTTTATCCTAACAGAAGGAACATACCCCGACCCTTGATGCCATAAGGAATAAAGTTAGATTCACAAGGAGAGTTACCAGATGAAAATAGATAGTAAGGCAGCACAACTAAGAGCATCATTTGGAATCAACAAGCTTAAACAGAGTTGAAGATATTAGAAGTCTGTAGTAAAGGGGAAATTTGCCCACTCTCAGGGCGCTTGCAGAGTACATAAAATTGAGGTTAATTAAATCAGATCATATAGTTGGATATCTAGTTGAGATACTATCGCATTGGTGATTACGGGTAAACAACACATGATGCACATCAAATGAAAGGAAAGCGAGAGAGCTTATAGAAGTAACCTTTACATTGCAACTACTAGGAAGGGTGGTAATATAAGGGATCACGTGAAGCTAAGAAAAATTTGAAAGAAGATCTATGTATGTAGTCACATGATGTATAGCTCCAGAATTCAAAAATCCAACTATAGCTAGCGACTCTACTTCACAATGAAGCTCCACAACACATTTCTACAAAACCCTTGATGAACTTGAAGTGAAGTGGGAACCCATGTAATTTGTGGTATTTATTAATCCATTGAAAATATATCTAGAAGTATTTTAAAATTAGAGCTACTCTTTCTAGTTCAGAGTTCAACCTTTAAGGATAGTGATTCTAAGGGAATAGGATTGAGAAGGGATAGTATAACCAATATTGAATGAAGCAGGCTCGTAGTTAAAGTAAGAGGATGGATTGACTTTTCCCCGCCACCTATAATCCCATATCCTTGTTTAGTTATGTCAGAATACTGAAAACTTCAGTAATATCAGAGGACCGAAAACTAGTTAGCTAGAAAATAAAGGTATTGTTACATGTATCCCCTTTTCTGGATTCAGCGGAATTGGTACAGAATTAGGGTGGATCACCATTGATAAAAGAAATTGTATTTCTAGATACCAAGGACACAATTATGTTGTTCCTTCAGCCCTTGAGATTGGAACCGAGGAATGGGTCAACAACTAGGGGAAGGCCGAGTATGTCAGAGTAGCTACTAAAAAAAAGAACTTGAGGTTTTAAGAGTAACTCAATAGCTTCACGGCTAGGGGATCCACTACAAACATAAAAAAATCAGCTGGATTCGCAGCAACATGGAGCAATTAACATATAATGACACTTAAACAAGTATTATGCAATCCAAAGGAGGAGAGAAAATTCTCGTCTTCCTTATAACCAAAAGAAGAACAACCTTCAAGAATAAGATGAGCAACAAAAATAAGTAGCATGATCCAGATACATGGAGGCTCGACGGTCCCTAGCTTCGATGGAGATTTTAATAGTTTTTAAAAGTAATTGACCAGACCAAATTCAGAAAATAACATGTCGGGGAAAGAGGGAGATTCTCGCCAAACAAACAAAAATCTTGTTGATTCCGACCACTAGGCCAAAATGAAAGCCTTAACAAAGATAGAGCGAGGGCACTACCATACTAGAGATGATGATGACACAAGGCAAGATCTTCACTATGACATTATGTCAACATTCAGATGATGCATAAATTGAAGAAAAATGGCCTAGGATTTCGAATAGAGAAGAATAATTGATCGAGAGAAAATATCCTTTTATTTTTTTGCGAAAATATTAGAATTGTCCATCCATTCATTCGGTAAGAAATTCTTCGGGTATAGTCCGTTGTTAGAGTTTGGAAAGGCGTGTTGAAAACACAAATGAGAAACATCATACCCCTAGTGCAACCTAAGGGGAAATGCGCTTATGTACCCTTCATTATCAATTCACATAACATCTACCGGGGACAATTTTGAGAATAATCGGTTCACCCTCCTGAATTCTAAATCTTTATGCGAGCACCCAAACTAAATCCGTGGTGACCTTCACGATTACTGTAAGATGTGCTATAATAAATTGACCATAAAATTACCTACTGAATATGTGTGATCACAGGGTGACTTTGACACGTTTGAACATTTAATACCAAATAAATCTAATACAATAAAGAGCAACGGAGTTCAAGATTGTCCTGGAATTACTTAGGAACCGATTAACATGCTGAGCGGAGTACTTCATGAGGTTATATGCTAAGAGACACGAGAATTTCTATTAATGAGGCTGACATGGTTTAATCCAGGTGACTACATCAATTATCATATAAATGAAGCATAATGGTGACTAGTATTCTTAGATGAGGTGGATACCATGTACGTGAACTTGAGATTCTAAATAAGTGATCAAGTGTGATACATCAGTTGTGTCCCTGAGTGTAAGGCAAGTAGTTGAGCTCAAATAGTAAGACTCTTGTAACATGGGTGTGATTGAGGCCGCAAATGAAATACTTGGAATTTGATTTCACACCTAGCAATAAGCGACAAAAGGACGCTATGACACAAGCGCATGAGGATGGAAAAGAAGTCATCTACTTATGGGATTATCATAATTCGAACAATCTAACCCTTCCTAAGGCGGTGGAAGGCTAGAGGTTGAAAAAATTCCCCATACATGACAACGACATTGTCAATGATCCTAGAAGCCGAGTGAGCAGGAAACCACATAACCTCATCAAATCCGATCCATTTAAGACTTTTGAAAAGGAGACACACTTTGGTTTGAAATCATGGCAATTTAAGCTTGAAATTTAAGGAGAATCATTACTTTTGGAACCCATGAGACAAGCTCCCGTAGCCATAGAAAATCGTCAACAATGTCGAGAAAGTACTTAAAATCATTACGAGTTAGTGCAGAATAAGGCCTCGAAGTGACCATATGAATAATTATGAAAGATTGAGAAGTCTTGATGCACTTATCGGAGAAGAGTAACCTGAGTTATCTAGTCACATAGACAAGCAAAGAAGGTGGATGATTGTTTTGAAGAAAATCTCACAAGGAGTGCGAGCAATATCTTTTTATCCTAACAGAAGGAACATACCCCGACCCTTGATGCCATAAGGCATAAAGTCAGATTCACAAGGGGAGTTACCAGATGAAAATAGATAGTAAGGCAGCACAACTAAGAGCATCATTTGGAATCAACAAGCTTAAACAGAGTTGAAGCCCCTCTCAGGGCGCTTGTAGAGTACATAAAAGTGAGGTTAATTAAATCAGATCATATAGTTGGATATCTAGTTGAGATACTATCGCATTGGTGATTACGGGTAAACAATACATGATGCACGGCAAATGAAAGGAAAGCGAGAGAGCTTATAGAAGTGACCTTTACATTGCAACAACTAGGAAGGGTGGTAATATAAGGGATCACGTGAAGCTAAAAAAAAATTTGAAAGAAGATCTATGTATGTAGTCACATGATGTATAGCTCCAGAATTCAAAAATCCAACTATGGCTAGCGACTCTACTTCACAATGAAGCTCCCCAACACATTTCTACAAAACCCTTGATGAACTTGAAGTGAAGTGGGAACCCATGTAATTTGTGGTATTTATTAATCCATTGACAAGATATCTAGAAGTATTTTAAAATTAGAGCTACTCTTTCTGGTTCAGAGTTCAATCTTTAAGGATAGTGCTTCTAAGGGAATAGGATTGAGAAGGGATAGTATAACCAATAATGAATGAAGTAGGCTCGTAGTTAAAGTAAGAGGATGGATTGACTTGCCCCCGCCACCTATAATACCATATCCTTGTTTTGTTATGTCAGAATACTGAAAACTCCAGTAATATCAGAGGACCGAAAACAAGTTAGCTAGAAAATAAAGGTATTGTTACATCTATCCCATTTTATGGATTCAGCGGAATTGGTACAGAATTAGGGTGGATCACCATTGATAAAAGAAATTGTATTTCTAGATACCAAGGACACAATTATTATGTTCCTTCAGCCCTTGAGATTGGAACCGAGGAATGGATCAACAACTAGGGGAAGGTCGAGTATGTCATAGTAGCTAATAAAAAAAAGAACTTGAGGTTTTAAGAGTAACTCAATAGCTTCACGGGTAGTGGAGCCACTACAAACATCAAAAAAATCAGCTGGATTCGCAGCAACATGGAGCAATTAACATATAATGACACTTAAACAAGTATTATGTAATCCAAAGGAGGAGCGAAAATTCTCGTCTTCCTTATAACCAAAAGAAGAACAACCTTCAAGAATAAGATGAGCAACAAGAATAAGTAGCACAATCCAGCTACATGGAGGCTCGACGGCCCTAGCTCCGATGGATATTTTAATAGTGTTTAAAAGTAATTGACCAGACCAAATTCAGAAAATAACCTGTCGGGGAAAGAGGGAGATTCTCGCCAAACAAACAAAAATCTTGCCGATTCCGACCACTAGGCCAAAATGAAAGCCTTAACAAAGATAGAGCGAGGGCACTACCATACTAGAGATGATGATGACACAAGGCAAGATCTTCACTATGACACTATGTCAACATTCAGATGATGGAAAAACTTGAAGAAAAATGGCCTAGGATTTCGAATAGAGAAGAATAATTTGTCCAGAGAAAATATCCTTTTATTTTTTTTGCAAAAATATTAGAATTGTCCATCCATTCATTCGGTAAGAAATTCTTCAGGTATAGTCCCTTGTTAGAGTTTAGAAAGGTGTGTTGGAAATGGTAATTCTACAGCTATAACTCGATTCAAGGACAGGATTATAGAACTCGATATCATAAAAGACTGCATATAAGAAAATTTGCGGTAGAGTGGATTAAAGAAATATTGGATCTCGTTCTAAGAGTAGATGCATGCAATGTTTTGTGACTCAACATTTATTAAGACCATGCCTACGAAAATTCTTCAATATGGATATACATATATAACAAGAATACGTTGGTTGTGCTAAGGAGTGACCTACTTGCATACTTTAGGTTGATAGGGAAATATTTGAATCGATGCCCCTCGACTCCACATCCCTAACGTACGTTGGTACCATACCGATATACTATAGGATTTGGTGGTACATTGACATCAATAGGGAAGGGCACTCCCCTCTTGGCAATAGAGTCTACCAACCTCTCCACAACTCAATACATTCTCCTAACAAGCCCTTGGGCAATCCCTTCGGACTCAATGGTGGGATCAATCCCTCCTCGTGGCTTCAAACACGCGGATTATGGTATCACGATTACTCATTTTGAGAGTAAGGTTTGGAGAGAAAACTAACTCCCTAACTTGAGCTCTATCGCACGATTGGAGTATCAACGAGGGTGGTCAACAACACACCGATAAGAAGGGCTCTACTAGACACGGCTACGAGACATCCTAGGACACTTTAAACCATAGGCTCTGATACCAAGTTTGTCACGCCCCAAAACCGAGGGACGAGACCGGTGCCTAAGCGGATGATCCCGGTCAAGCGGACCAGGATTGCCTTTCCTGCCCAACGTGTTACCCCGTGTTTATGATATAGAATATTCCATATGAAATAGCAAATTAAATCAAAGCATGGACTTACAACTTAAGTTCATTTCTCCTTTTAACATTTTAGCATTTGATAATCCCATAAGATACAAGCTACATGTAACATTTCCGATTCAGTCCGCGATTACGAGTAAATATAACTACTGCCCAAAATAGGTATATACAACCCACATAGTGTCTAAGACTCTAAGAATACTAGGAGTCTACATAGATTTGCCAGAGACAAGGTCCCGGCTATACCTTTAAAGACACAACATATACAAAAGAAGATGATATAGAATACACACAGCCCCGAGAGGAAATGGGGCTCACCACAACTGCTGAAAGGACGAAGAGGAGGCACCACTATCAGTGGTCGGAACTACCTGCTATAGAACCACCTACATCCATGTAAAAGATGTAGCGCCCCCGGGAAAAGGGACGTTAGTACCATTGAATAGTACTAGTATGTATGAACAAGCTTCATTTTAAGTAGAATCAAACAGTACATAAATAGAGGACAGTCAGGGAAACCAAACAAATACCACACAGAAATACAGAAAATCACAAATGAAGGTTTCACAGTTACTCATTTCAATTTTTCATCTATTGCGGCGCGCAACCCGATCCCACCGTGTAGTCACATCTCACTCTTATTGCCTCTCCACCCTTATTAGTTCGTGTTGTGGTGCGTAACCCGAACCCACCATACAATTAAATTTCACCCTTATTACCTCTCCACCCTTAGTACTTCGTGTTGCACTGCGTAACCCGATCCCACCGTACAATCACATTTCACAGCAACAACCACCAACAATTAAATCACAAGGATCTTCATCATGAAGAAAATAAGTTCATATCAACCAATAACTATGTGAAACCAAGGCACAATGATCCTTACCAATCAGTAATTCATATATGGTGTTGCCACAATCATTTAACTCAATAAAATCAGTCCATATTTACTTTCATCATTTCCTATACAACCTTTAGCACTTTGATATGTTCAACAATGTCATTAATAGCAACATCAACCAACGATTCAATCACTAAGATTCTCATCATCAAGGATATTCATTCGTAACAACCAAGTAACCATATGAAATCAAGGCCACATAAATATTTATCAAACAATGAGTCATATACGGTATGCCATCAACATCTAGCTCAATTAGTTTATCCACATTTCCTTTCCATTATTTACTGCACAACATTTAGCACATAGATACATTCAACAATTGGATTCATTATCATTTCTTTCATTTGGTAGTACATTCTTGCATACCGATGTATTCAACAGTTAACGAGCTTTGCACATGATAGAGTAAGCACAAGGAATCACCCTTTTCACAATCTCATATATCATGGTGGCATGACACTCAACTACGACAATCAGAGAATAGAATCTTACGTCTCAATACATTAGAACCATCAATTCACATATTCTCAAGCAAGAAACTCATACCAAATGCTCGGACGCCAACAAGGTGACTCTACAAAGATTAAAGTTTGCCATACATTCCTCAAACACCTTTTCCTTAACTTTATACAATACACCAACACCTCTAGCAATAACAATCTATAAGGATATATCGGAAATCGATTAATAATTAGGAGGATTACCCATGGTGTAACTCTCTTAGGAATTTCATGAAACACCTAACATGTGAAGTAGACTACAAGGTTTAAAAATGGCAATTCCCTCTTCCCCCAACAAAATTTTAACATGAACTATCAAAATTAGTTCTTTAACATCTCATACTACAACTTAGTCCCACATGAATGGCCTATTTCTAACCCCACATTACATTTTTGATCTCATAATCTCACATATAAAATATTAGAAGTAGGACTTACCCGGAAGATAGTGAGCTAGAGATTAGCAAGCTTAATTCTTGAGGATTTGTGCAAGATTGATGATTAGGAGGCCAGGTTCCCTCTTTCTCTCTCTAAAATTCTCTCACCTCTCTCTAGATTTAGTGTAAAAATAGTCCCAAATGAATCCCCAAAGCTAATTATCAAAGTGGGTTCGGATATGAAAAGTTCCAAAAATGACCCCCGAAGTCAATTATGCTATAGCATAATCGACAGCATAATCAACTATGCTATAGCATAATCAACATGCGAGAGCATAATGGTTTATCCCGATTCTGCTCCAGTATGCGGTACAAATGCGGTCCGCATAGTCGTTTCACCATCACAAAAATGGTCGCAAATCCAGCCTTTGGTAATTTGATCATAACTTTGTGTAGGAATGTCAAAATGATGAACGGTTTGAAGTGTTTGAAACTAGACTCAAATTCCTTTTATTCGTTCATCACATAATACCTTATATATCATTAGATATTCTCGTTCAAAGAGTAGACTGGTGCAAATACCTTTGGAAGTTTAGCCTGTTATGAAATTTTCCATTTGGCTCAGACTTAGGCTTCCCCTTGGACATCACATCACTCATTATATGACTCATACACTTATTCACCGCATCAAATTCATTTTCATCATATTTAAAGCACATATAATATTTAATTAGTCTACCTGGCACCCCGAAATCCTATATTGCTTAGCAAAATTTTCCGGGGCCTTACACTTAGCCTTATGCAAGTAGAGAGGTAGGCTTAGCCTCAAGCGAGATTGAGACAAGGATTAGTCTCATGCAAAGAGAAGGCGGTTCTTAGCCTTATACAAATAGAGAGGCAGGGCTTAGACTCATGCAAGATTGAGACAAGTTTTAGTTTCATTCAAAGAGAAGGCAGTGCTTAGACTTATGCATGTAGAGAGGCAGGGCTTAGCCTCATGCAAGATTCGAGACATTGCTTAGTATCATACAGGGGGAAGGCAATGCTTAGCCTTATGCAGTTGAGGAGGCAGGGCTTAGCCTCATGCAAGATTGAGACAAGGCTTAGTCTAATGCAAAGAGAAGGTAATGCTTAGCCTTGTGCAAGTAGAGAGGCAGGGCTTAGCTTCATGCAAGATTGAGACAAGTTTTAGTCTCATGCAAAGAGAAGGCAATGCCTAGACTTATGCAAGTAGAGAGGCAGGTCTTAGCCTCATGCAAGATTGAGACAAGTTTTAGTCTCATGCAAAGAGAAGGTAGTAGTTAGCCTTATGCAAGTAGAGAGGCATGGCTTAGCCTCATGCAATATTCGAGACATTGCTTAGTCCCATACAAGGGGAAGGCAATGCTTAACCTTATGCAATTGAGGAGGAAAGGCTTAGCCACATGCAAGATTGAGACAAGGCTTAGTCTCATGCAAAGAGAAGGCAATGCTTAGCCTTGTTCAATTGAAGAGGCGGGGCTTAACCTCATGCAGGATTTGAGACAGTGCTTAGTCTCATGCAAAGGGACGAGTAGTAAGTAAGGGTGAAGTGTTTCTTAGCAGGAGGTATATTTGCATCTGGTGGCTTTGTCGTTATGAAGACGGTGGCTTTGTCGTTATGAAGACACTTGTGGTTATTCTTTGTTGCATCCAAAGAAAAATTGTGAGTTTTCGGAAGGGGGGGGGGGGGGGGGAGGGGCTGAGAGGAGGTTGGTTCGTGCCTTTGTCTGCTTTCTTTGCTCCGCTACGCCCTAGGGTCCTGTTCAAGTCACCATGGGTAGCATTTGGCTAAAAAATAAAGTTTTTCAAAAGTGTGCATGTATGGTTTTCAAAACATAGTGATATGCAGTTTAGAAATTAGTTGGATGAACCAATAACTATGACATAATTAGAGACATTGCGACTTCCTCTGCCGTAGAATTTCGAGGGCCCTTCGTAAAATTCTGGCCCAGTTAACTAGATGAACTTTCTGATCGTTCCGTATACTGCGGTTGACTGAACTTACTTCAGAATTTTGAGGGTGCCCCAGTTTCTGATTGTGAGGAAAATGGAAATTTTATTGAATTGTGACTGAACCCACAGGGCTGCTTACGTATCCCCTTTTAAATGGGTATCAAGTCGAGCATAGTTCAATTTACATCATATGAAGAAGCATAAAGTGGTTTATACATAGTATCTTTTGTCTGCATCTGAATTGATAGGCTTTGGCCAGATTTCTCCGTCCATCTTTACGAGTATGAGCGCTCCTCCTTTCAATACTCTATGAATCATGTAGGGAACTTGCCAGTTGGGAGAGAATTTCCCTTTGGCCTCATCTTGATATGGAAAGATCCGTTTTAGTACCAGCTGCCTCAGCATGAACTGTCTTGGTTTGACCCTTTTGTTGAAAGCCCTAGACATTCTATTCTGATAGAGCTGGCCGTGACATACTGCATCCATCCTCTTTCCATCTATGAGGGCTAATTGCTCATAGAAATTCCTTATCCATTCTGCATCGCTGACTTTGGCTTCTTGTATGATTCTTAAAGAAGGAATTTCTACCTCGGTGGGAATGACAGTTTCGGTACCATAAACCAGCAAATAGGGAGTTGCCCCGGTTGATGTGCAGACTGTGGTACGGTATCCCAGTAAGGCGAATGGTAATTTCTTGTGCCATTGCTCTTGATTGTCTACCATTTTCCTTAGTATCTTCTTGATGTTTTTGTTGGCGGCCTCCACGGATGCATTTATTTGAGGCATGTATGCTATGGAATTCTTGTGCTTGATTTTGAAAGTTTCACACATGGCTTTCATCAGATCGCTATTGAGATTGGCGGCATTGCCAGTGATGATGGACTCTTGAACCCCAAATCGACACACAATCCGATATCTGATGAAATCCATGCCGACTTTCTTGGTTACCGCTTTGTAAGATGCAGCTTCAACACATTTAGTGAAGTAGTCGATGGCCACTAAATTGAACCGGTACCCGTTTGAAACGGTGGGCTCAATTGGGCCGATGACATCCATTCCCCATGCAGCAAAAGTCCAAGGTGAGCTTGTTGCATTAAGCTCGTTCAGCGGCACCTGTATCATGTCTGTATGTATCTGACATTGGTAGCATTTCTGAGCGTACCGTATGCAGTCTGTTTCCATGGTCATCCAAAAGTATCCAGCCCTGAGTATTTTCTTAGCCAAGATAAAACCATTCATATGTGGGCCGCAGGTTCTGGCATTTATCTCCTAGAGCAATTTGGAAGCCTCTTTTGCGTCAACACAGATTAACAGTCCCAGATCGAGAGTTCTCCTGTACAGGGTTCCTCTGCTCTAGAAGAAGTGATTGGACAATCTCCGAAGGGTGCATTTCTGAGTATGGTTTGCATGCTCCGGGTATTCTCCTTTTGTCAAATATTCTTTGATGTTGTGGAACCAAGGTTTTCCGTCCGTTTCTTTTTCAAAATAAGCACATTATGTCGGCTGATTATGGATCCTCACTGGAATGGAATCGATGAAATTCTTGTCTGCATGTTGTATCATTGATGACAAGGAGGCTAGTGCGTCTGTGAATTTATTCTGAATTATAGGGACATGCCAGAATTCGATCTTTGTGAACCTCTTCTTCATTTCTTGTACATGATACAGATATGGCAGTATTTTGGAATTCTTGGTAGCCCATTCTCCTTGTACTTGATGTACCAGCAGGTTTGAATCGCCGATTACTAGCAGTTCCTGAATATTCATATCAACATCCAGGTTGAGCCCTAATATGCCGGCTTCATATTCCACCATATTGTTAGTGCATGGGAATCTGAGTTTTGCAGATATCGGATAATGCTGACCAGCTTCTGATACCAAGACGGCTCTAATACATACTCTTTTAAAATTTGCAGCTCCGTCGAAAAACATTCTCCAATCGTCGTAGGCTTCAACAATATCTTCTCCTACGAATGATACCTCCTCATTAGGAAAATACGTTTTTAAGGGTTCGTATTCTCCTCTTACAGGATTTTCAGCAAGATGATCTGCTAATGCCTGTCCCTTGACTGCTTTTTAAGTTACATGGATAATGTCGAACTCACTCAGCAAGATTTTCCACTTGGCCAACTTCCTAGTAGGCATGAGTTTCTGAAAGATGTACTTCAAGGGATCCATCCTTGATATGAGATATGTAGTATAGGCACAGAAGTAGTGCCTTAACTTCTGAGCTATTCACGTTAGAGGTAACAAGTGCGTTCCAGTAGAGAGTATCGTGTTTAATAAGGAGTGAACTTCTTGCTTAAGTAGTATATGGTCTGCTCATTTCTTCCCGTCTCGTCATGTTGTCTGAGAACACAACTGAAGGCCTCATCTAACACTGCTAGGTAGAGTAGTAGTGGTCTTCCAGGCTCTGGCAGGACTAAGACTGGTGGTGTGGACAAGTATTCCTTGATTTTGTCAAAATCCTTTTGACAATCCTCGGTCCAACTGGTTGCGGCATCCTTTTTCAACATTTTGAAAATTGGCTCGCATATTATTGTGGACTGTGCTATGAAACGGATGATGTAGTTGAGGCGTTCCAAGAAGCTCATCACATCTTTCTTGCTTTTTGGTGGTGATAATTCCGGGATGGATTTAACCTTTGACGGGTCAAACTCTATTACTCGGTGACTGACGATGAATCCCAATAATTTTTCAGCAGGAACCCCGAATGCACACTTTGCGGGATTTAGATTTAGATTGTACTTCCGCAACCGGTCAAAGAATTTCCTCAAATCTGCTATGTGATCTGTATCCCTCTTGTATTTGATGATGACGTCGTCAACATATACCTCTATTTCTTTATGTATCATATCATGGAAGATCGTTGCCATAGCCCTCATGTAGGTGGCCCCAGCATTCTTCAGACCGAATGGAATCATTTTGTAGCAGTACACTCCCCATGGTGTAATGAAGGTTGTTTTCTCTGCGTCTTCTTCGTCCATCCAAATCTGATGGTAACCCGCGAAGCAATCTACAAAGGACTGGAGTTCATGCTTGGCGCAATTGTCGATCAGAATGTGTATGTTTGGTAGCGGGAAATCATCCTTGGGACTTGCTCTGTTTAGATCCCGATAATCAACATAGAATCTGAATTTCCCATCTTTCTTTGGAACCGGTACAATGTTAGCCAACCAGGTTGGGTACTCAACCACTCTGAGGACCTTGGCTTTGATCTACTTGACTTCCTCCTTGATTTTCAGGCTCATGTCTGGCTTGAATTTCCTGAGTTTTTGCTTCGCTGGTGGACACATTGGATTTACAGGTAACTTGTGAGCCACTATGGATGTGATCAACCCTGTCATATCGTCGTATGACCATGCAAATATTTCCTCATATTCTTTCAGGAACCGAGTGTATTCTTCTTTCTCTGACGGTGACAAATGGATGCTAATGCGGGTTTCCTTGACGGTTTCGGAGTCTCCCAAGTTGACTATCTCGGTCTCGTCCAGGTTGGACTTGGGCTTGTTTTCAAAGTTCTCCACTTCTCTGACAATTTCCTCAGGTAATACATCCTCGTATTCTATTTTTTCCGAGTCACTGTCCTTTTGTTGCATTGTCTCATTACATGTCACAATAGTTGGCTCATCAAGATAAGAAATAGTAATGTTGTAGGGATAAAGATATGAAAGAAAAATAGTAATAATAAAACATCAAGCCATTTTAAATGTTAAAAAAAATTATTTCAATAACTCAAATAATTTTTTTCGAAACAGAACACTGAAAATATTATTTAAAACAAAATTCCAAAGAGGAAATCATTTTCAAAAGTAAACAATACTATCAGCCTTGCTACCCCAGGACTCGCCGGGCCCTTGATGGTTTACCGGTCCAGTTCTTGAGGGATGCTCCCTTCTCCACTGTCTGGATAGTGAGGACTTCTTCCTCCTCCTCCTCAACTACTACACAACAATCCATATCATCGTCTTCCAAGAACAAATTTCTCAATGCTTCCAAGGCTTTTTCTTCCTCTGATCCCCATATTGTATCGACTTGATGGAAAGTCTGATTCAGGTGGGGCACGGGTTGTTTAAGAGGATAGTATGGACCGCGCCATGGTGGCGATCAATTCTGATATTCCTGCCAGGTGTACTGATATCCGAGCCCGAAGGTTGTGCCATAGTGCTTCAGTTGTATTGGTTTTGAGATACCTTGAAGCTTTTTACCAATCCCCTTACCAGGTTCATACCCTGCCCATGCCAGTATTCTCTCTATTTTGCTACTCCACCATTTATCTTTCTCAATCGCGTTAACACGTTCGATGCAATGGTAAGTTTCTCCACCTAACTTCCTTCTGTTTTCTACCACTGGAACAGTATGACTGGTGTAAATGGGGTTGCTCCCATCTCCATGGATGATCACTTCTTGATGGTTCCATTCAAATTTTATTACTTGGTGCAAAGTAGATACGATAGCTCCAGCGGCATGTATCAAAGGCCGTCCCAACAACAGATTGTAGGTGGCGAATATGTCTAGTACCTGGAATTCAATATCGAACCAGGTAGGACCCATTTGCAAGCATAGATTGGTTTCTCCAATCGTGGCTCTTTGTGACCCATCGAATGCTTTCACATTCATAGATCCTGCTCGTATTTCATGTTATCCCTTGCCCAAACTTTTCAGAGTTATCAATGGACAGATGTGGAGGCTGGATGCTCCGTCTATAAGAACTCTGGCAATGAACTTATCTACACATTTGCACAGTGATGTGCAGTGCCATGTTGTGGCTTAACCCTTCAAGTGGCAATTCTTCTTCATGGAAGGTGATCTTATGACTTTCCAACACTTGTCCCACCATATTGGTCATTTCTCCGCTAGTAATGTTGTTGGGCACGTATGCTTTATTCAGTACCTTCATCAGAGCACTATGGTGTGCTTCGGAATTTTGCAGCAACAATAAGATGGATATTTGGGCGGGAGTCTTATTTAGATGATCAACAACAGAATACTCCCTTGCTTGTACTTTCCTCCAGAGGTTGTCTGGACCAGTTTCAATGACGAGTTGTTGTTAGAAGCTTTCTTAGTGTTCTCTCCCAAATGCTCAGGTGTGTAAATTCTGCCCATTCTGGTCATCCCTTGTGCAGCACCAGACTCTTCCATCTTTGCTTTCCTATTTCTCCTAGCCTCGACAACATAATCCCAAGGTACAACATTGGAACTGAAGCGTGGTGTGGATGTCACCGTCATAGTGAAGGGTGTGGATACTTCTACCTCAAATGGAGCAGGTGTAGATACAGGTGGTGTCAATTCTACTTCAAAAGGAGCCGATGCGGCTACCTCATCTTTGATTGGCAGTTGTACATGTACCACAATGGGATTGAGGATGACGTCAGCTTCTTAGGATCATCACCTTCCCGAATAAGTCCGATTGATCCCTCGGGATCCCATTCTTCATCAGTTTCTATTATATTTACTCCTTCACCCCTATGATCTAGGAGGGGGTTGTTGCAAACATTGGGTGTGGTTTCCTTCGCCTGTATGACCTTGGTATCAATTAGTGTTTGGATCTTATCTTTCAGGGTGCGACATTCATCAATAGTATGTCCCTTCATATCGAAATGGTACGCACACGTCTTTTTTGGTTTGACCCATTGTGACGAGTTTTCCATAGCCACAACGGGAATATGGGTGACATACCCAGCAGCTTTTAATCTTTCCTACAATTGGTCAATGGGTTCAGCAATAGGGGTGTATTTTTTGGCTAGTTTGCGATCAAAATTGGGCCTGGCTTTTTGGTAATTTGGACGAGCTGGATGTGAATGATAATAGGCTGGTTGGGTATTATAGGTGTGGTAGGCAGTAGCGGTTTGAAGATATCTAGGAGGTGAAGGTTGGTATATGGGTGGAGGTGTTTGGTACACAAATAGAGATTTCGGACCTTGGGCAACCATTATTGTTCCCACTTCTTTCTTCTTTGATATGCCACATGATTGTAGTGTTTTATTCGTGGCTTGTAGTGCCTCAAAATTTGTCACCATTCCGCTTTTGATACCTTCCTCGATCCTTTCTCTAAGCTTGATGATATCAGAGAACTTGTGATTCTCGATTACCATTAACCTTTCGTAATATTGTGGATCCTGAGCTCTGACAAAGAACTTGTTCATCTGCTATTCATCTAATGCCGGCCTGACCTTCGCTGCTTCTAACCTCCATCGAGTAGCATACTCGCGGAAATTCTCAGTGGGCTTCTTTTTGAGATTCTGGATATAGAAGACGTCTTGTGCATTTCCAGTGTTGAATCCGAACCTATCCATGAAGTCTGACGCCATGCTTACCCAATTGGCCCATTTCTTGGGATTTTTACTTATGTACCAAGACATAGCATCTCCAGTAAGGCTTTTCATGAACAACTTCATGCAAATCCTTTCGTCCTTTCCGATCGCTACAAGTTTATCACAGTAAGTTCTTAAATGAACTTTTGGGTCACCCGTTCCATCGAACATCTTGAACTTATGAGGTATGTAAACCTCCAGCAGTTCCACATCTGGCTGAATGCACAAATCCTCATAATTCAAACCTTCGATTCCTTTGCCTCCTTCAACACCCTGAACTCATCTTGTGAGTTTTTTAAGCTCTTCTTCCATGTTCTTAATGAGCAAGTCCTTTTCGGCGGATCCCAGTGTATATGAGATTGGCTGAGCAGAGTGAGGTAAGGTTTCCACGTATATGGGGTTGTTTTGGTGAATGCCAGGAGTTTGGGTGTAATTGTGATCATTGGTTGAATTTTGGGGATGAGCGGTAGGCTGAGGGGTATTCTGAGGAGTGTGATAAGTGGTTTGTGGACATTGAGTCGGGAGATGCTGATGCTGAGGAGGTGTAGGTGTGGTAAAGGATTTTGAGGAGGGTTTGTATACTGGTGGGGTGCGGAGGATTTTGCGGGCGTTGGTTGGGTGTATTCTGAGGAGGTGTCGGTTTTTGGGTATTTTCATGGTTGATATCTGGGATGTTTAGTGTGAGGGAGAGGTTTTCCAAATTACGGACCTACTCAAGCTCACCCTGTAGTTCAATTATCTTCTGTTCAAGAGAAACCAAGTCATTTGGTACTGGAGTACTCTGACCATAAGAAGTTTCCACATTCTCAGCATGTGTGGGGTTGTCGTTTCTGACGCCACTCATATCGTCCATCTTAGATTTCCCTTTGCCTTTTAATGCACTTGGAAGAGGAGGAAATGGAGGGCCTCTGGATCTGGTGTGGTAAGCTGATGATGCCAGTATGTGTGAACCAACCTTAGGGCATAGGAATAATTAAAAAGAGAGAAAAACAAAAGGTAACCAAGTTAGTGAGAGTTCTGAAAAATGTTTGCAGTATTTAAACACATATTGTGGGAATGTAAATTCGGGTCCTAATTTGGGAGCCTCATTATGCCCGAGGTAGGCCTAGAGACAAGTAGATTTGGAGAATTTTAATGCCAATAATTTCCTCATTTCATTAACGCAATAGGACGAATCTAAAACGACAATAAGGTAAGTCACTAATGGCCCTTGGCCTTATTACATTCGAAAAACAAAAACAAATAAGCCTAATCTACTTTGTCCCAGAAGGACCTTCTCCAGGACTGGTTCTCTTAGCTCCATCAATCAAGTTCCCCATGTCGCACATATCCAGCAGCAGGTATGCCGTGGCAAGATATCCTCCTTTGATACCTTCAGCATTTTGGCAATCTATGACTCTTTTCCTCATCTTCCCTTCCAGCTCCATCAGACCCTTCTCCAGATATTCTAGCCTTTCATTTGATTTGATAGACATTTCCCTCCACGCATTGATTAATTCCATATCAGTCTTGTGTTGTTCCAGATGCTCAGCCCCGGACTCACGAGCCCTTTTGCGCAGTTTGTTATACTTCACCTGTGCTTTGGCAGCCTCGTCTTCGACTCTGTTCCCTCGACCGACCCCTGGTTCGACTATTCTTTCTATGCATTCCTCCAACCATGATGGGTAAAAGTACACATGCCCTGCGTGATATCTATATGTATCGATGGTGTCCCTTTCCACAATAATCTTCAAGTGCCACATATGTTGAGCTTCACATTTATATGGGATGTCATCATCTTGGAAATCCGTCGTGTAGTGACTCAATTTGGAGACTCGTGGTATAATCTATTTTTTACCAGCTTGTCTCATGACCCTGATAGGAACATAGGGTGTATACCCCTTAACCCGATCAACACCAAGTGTGGAGCGTCCCTAGATCGAATGATGAACTCATTGGTAGGGAACCACTCGAACATCCAGTGAACCTGGTCCTCAGTCAAGTTGTCAAAAAATTGCACCCATTCTGTAGCACTCTCCGGCTGAGAAAACCTGTGTGGGATAAAGGTCATTCTCTTGGGGTGATGAAAGGCTATGTGATCGTTCCACGGTCTTCGCAGAAACTCTTGGCAGTATTGAGCTCTCTAGAAATGTTCTAGCAACCAAATTTGTAGTAGCAGATTACAACCCTCGAAGTGTTTCAACCCCTTCTGGCAGCGATCCAAGGCCCGATATATGTCTGCTATAATCATAGGGACAATAATATAAGTTTGCCCCTCAATTCCCCCATTAAGGCTTTGGTTACCATGGCCAGTCTGGTGTGAATTATATCCTTTTTGATTGGAAACACTATCATACCCAAGAAGCAGACGATAAACACGAAAACCATGCGATGAATCCAACCCAAGGAAGTGACGGAGAATTTTTTATGAAATATACGACAAGATTTGTTGTGACCGTATCTTTCATAAAGGAAGTTGAAGGGTATATAGGACTTCTTCAGACACACCAAGTCATCATTCTTTTTCAAGCCCATCATTTTCAGAAACCCTCGGGGAGTGCAATTTTCTAGCACCAATAGACCGGGACTGTCCCAAGGTAGTCCAGCGAATCCCCCTATTTCCTCCAAAAGAGGGGTCATTTCTATGTTGACAAAACGGAATACGGCCCTTTCTCCGTCCCAGAACATAGTAGCATCTTCGATCAACATGTTGTTTGGTTGTATATATAATAAAGAAGGTAGGTTTCCAAGGACTCTTTTCACATGGTTTTTATCGCTTGACAGAAGGTCTTTCCACTAATATAGCAACAATGGTGGTATGTTACAGACCATGCCAAACCTTGGGACTTCGTGCCTCACTTTCTGCAAAACAAATAAAGTTAGACCCTTTCCCCCTCCAGATTCTACTATTTATACATTAATGATTTGCATATTGGCACTTATTTCTCCAAATTAATGCACATATCGTGGTTGCGTCCGTTGGGATTATGGAAACCCTGGTGGACTTTGGACAAGGCTTTTCTTAAAGGGTTATTATGTGGACAACATATTAACCCAGGCTAGGTTTTACCATGATGCATGTACAATTATAATCAGAGTAAGGTTTCTATGGAGGTCTAGATTGGTACCCTTAAGCGGATGACTTGAGGGGGAAAGGCAGGGAACCGTCGACCGCACCGTTGATCGACTAGTTTTACCGCAAATAAGCCTTTTCAAATTCAAATAGGGTGATATAGGAAGAGCGCAAACACTCATCAAGCGTTGCTATGGTATTGATTACGCACGAGTGGAATATGATATTGAGCATGATTTATGCAACAGAAAATAGCACGTTATCACGTATTTGCACGATAAAAAAATGATAAATGCGGTATTTAATAATTGTAAAGGCATTTAAGAAAGAAAATAAAATGACAAGTCAGTTTCCATATTAACTAGTAATAAAATAGGAAAGAGAAATCGTAAATGACTGAGAATAGGCAGATAAACTCACATAAAGTGGGAAGGGGAATTGGAATTGAGAGAGTCGCCACCTAACGGATTAAGGTGTGTTAGGGCACCTAGAGAAATTAACTCATAGAACCAGTTTACATCAACAGAGATCGGGTAAGGGCTCAAATTACCTTTAGGGGAAGGTGTTAGTCACCCCTCGAGGTCCACAACGGTGAGTCTCGGCCCAACTTAAATTAAGCGAATTAGTATGAAAAGGGAAGAAATAATTTGACCAAATGTAATATCCAGTTTATTTTAAACAAGAGTATAGGGGGTCCTAAGTTTTTTAACCTATAGGATCATTCCATACAATACTTTGTAACTCCCTCAAATCGGGCTGTCACTCATAGTAATAACGCATGGGTTATCATCTCCTTACTACCCAATTACTATCTTTAAGTTGTTACTTAAGCGTTCTAGCAGTTTCTAGCTCGTTCCTTATGCATGCACTACCCGTCCCTTACCTATGGCCCTGTAGGCATTAGGACTTCTATTTGTGATAGTTCTAGACCAACCTATATTACTAAAAACGTGAAATCTAGGTGACAACCAATAACAAATAGGACTTTCAGATAAGGAACAAGTATGGGATCACATTGACCTCCACACATAGATAGTAAAAGCACGCAAACTTTATTACTTTGGAATCCTATAGGTAGGATATCTATGTGGGAAAACAGAAAGCAGAGACGGTTTTATTAAGGAGAGCACTAAGACCTATTTATTTGCCTACTGATTTTATTCAGCACGGATTTGGGCACTTCAGGCAGTAACATGTCACAATTACAAACCCAGAATCATTAAGTCCTACAAATATATTGCCTAAGTGATTGACAGTAGCGAACGAATTCAGAATCGACCAACAGGATCCTATAGGCATGATTTCTGCGAGCTTATTAATTACAGGCCTATAGACAGGATTTCTAAGTGTATCATGGATTTTAATCTATAGAGAGAGGTTTTATTCCTTTTCAAATCCTATAGGCATGCTTTCTAATTGCTGAATTGATTCAAACCCTATAGGCAGGATTTCTAAATGCTGAATTGATTTAAACCCTATAGGCATGATTTCTAAATGTTGAATTGTTTTAAACCCTATAGGCATGATTTCTAAATGCTGAATTGATTTAAACCCTATAGGCATGATTTGTAAATGCTGAATTGATTTAAACCCTATAGGTAGGATTTCTAAATGCTGAGTTGATTTAAACCCTATAGGCACGATCTCTAAGTTTAAAACTGATTTTTTAGTCATATAGGCATGATATCTATTAGCGGGATATGGGTAGAATTTATACAGATTGCCAGGAAAGATAATTATCTCACACAACAAAGTCCTATAGGCATGATTGCTAATGCACATTTATTAAAAACATGTATAGATCCTATGAACATGATTTCTAATGTATAGAATTAAACGAAAGTCCTACAAGCAAGGTCTCTAGAATGAAAATGAAAAAAACAGAATCAAAACGATCCCGAAAGCCCTATAGGCAGGATTTCTAAACACAGTATAGGTAGGATTTCTACCTAATTTTAACAAAAGATATAAGTAAATTCCCCCCAGCTTCACAAAATATCCTCAAATCTGTTATTACAGAGTTATTACAACCCAGAATATCAAATGAATTACATAATGGTAATAGGTACACTATAGGGAGCCTTCATAGGCCCAAATAAACCTGGGAGCCATGCCTTCCAGCATAACCACAACACAGCACAGGGATTCATAGTACATTGGAACCAGGTTTTCAGTGTGTCAAAGTTCCCAAGGGCCTCAAGGGACCTAGGGAAATGCTCACTCTAGAGAACCAAATGCTCAGAAGTAATTCAAAGGATATTAGGAACAAAACCCCAGTGTGTCAGAGTTCACAAGGGTCTCACATGGACCCCGAGCAGCTCTCACACTGAGGAGGTTAAGGATAGAACCTAAGGACCTAATAATAGGAGTTTGAGGTAGCAGTATACAAAAAGAGACAATGGTAAAGAATAGATTTTTAAAACATGTTTGAGTTTAGAAAAAGCCATCATCACAAAGTTCAAACATAGAATATGTAGGCAGAATTGCATTAACAAGACAAATTAGCAAGATTTAAAAAGTTGTTCATGCTCAAGTATACAGTTAAAATCTGAAAGGCCTAATTAAGCTAAGTGTACATGCTAGTATTAAGGACAAGCTTTGTTTGCTCACAAACAGTATTTAGACATGGTATGAAAACAAAAATTCAAACAATCATATAGAATCAAAACGAATTAAAGACATGCTAAAGGACAAGTTATCAGGGTACATGAGCGACAGAAAAGGGCTTAACACTGATCAAGAATAATAAGACAAACTTTGTAAAGATTCAGAATAGGTGAACTAATAAGTATTCTCGTATTGCCCTAAGAGGTTACTAAATATTAAGGGCAAGTGCAGAACTAACAAAGTTGTATGCAGGAAGCAATTAAGCTAACACCTAAGAGGATTCATATTATTCAAAACAAACAGTCTCAGAACTAACATTATTAATTAGAGAACTAAAGACACTCAGATAAACATGAAATTGGCATAATCATGCTCAAAAGGTAAACTTTAAACGTACTGGATAATAGACACAGGTCACAAATGATAAGAATAAAATGACAAAGGTACATTGACTCACCAGTTAGGCGAGAAGTGCAAGAAAATAACAAAGCCACATTGTTATGAATCAATAATGAGAAGCAAAGCCCAGAACTTAATGGCCTAGGCTTTCAGCAGGCCATGACCGCAATGCAGAATAAGAATAATAACATAATAGAGTTTAAGACTAATGAGTTTAATGATTTTTCGAGTCTTTTTGAAAGGGGAAGGAGAAGGGGTTTAACTAGTAGTCAACTAGACAAACAAATAAAGGAATAAATCAATCATACACAGACAAGGAAAGAAATCACAGAATCAGTTGAAGTCTAATTTTAGAACAAATAGTACAAAAATCAGTAAATTAACAGGTCATAATGGTGTGTAATTAGGCGAGTAACACTTGAAATAAGGAAAATATCATATAGAATCAATTAACAATTAGTTTCAGAGTAGAATAAGGTAAAAATACAGAAAGAATTAGTCACATATGAGGAAGGAAAGAGTATCATAAAATCAATAAGAAGTCTCAAACTCTAGTTTTAGGTAAACCCCACAAAATCGGCAAAAATTAAAGGCAATCAACTATATACTGTATGCGATGAACATAGACAAGAAATTAGTCCAAAAAAAACCTAATCGAACCAGATCTGGTCCAAATTTAGGGTCTGAAACCCTAACTTAGGATAAGTAAGAGATATCGCCAAAAAATAGGCAGATTTATGCATAATAGGACGAATATAGATAGGATAGCACTTAAAATTAAATCTTGAACCAACTTTGGTTCGAATCGAAAGAGGATCTGAAAATCCTAACCTTAGGGTTAAGTATAAATCAGTGAGAGATACGAAAATAATCGTACTTACAAAGAATGAGTGATGAACACAGACGAAATAAACAACAGGTTAAAGATTTGAACCAGTTTTGGTTCAAAAATGGGTAGCCAGTAGGGAGGAGGGGCCAATATGGTAAGTAGATGAGGAGGGAATCTCATCAGAGACGGGATTAAGGGGTGATTTTGGGTGATAGCAGCTTAGGGTTTTGAGAGGAAATGAGGGTTTTGAGAGGATACAGAGGCGGCGCTTTGTGGAAATGAATTAAGCTAGGGGTGTTTGGTATAATAAAAGGGCTTGGGTGCTTGGGGATCGTTGATCTCGAGAGATCAACGGTTGGGATTAGATTTTAGGCCGGGTGGGTTAATTTGAACGGTTATGGGTCTGGTTGGACGGGTATGGGTATTTGGGTACTGGGCTTAGTGTATTGGGATGTGGTAATGAGTTAGGCTAAGTCCAGAATTGATTAAAAAAGGGCTAGATTTTAAATAACTGATTAAACCCGTAAAATAATTTGTAAAAAATAATTAATAAATAATAAAATATAATTTTTGCATGAAAATGATTTAAAACAATTACTTAACATTATAAAAATATAAAAGTTCATTTTTCTGCGTAAATAAGGTAGTTATGCATATATGTGGCTATTATTGTGAAATATTGCAATTATAGCCTAAAGATGCAAATATAATTATACATAAAATGTACCAAAATATTTAAAGCGTAGTATGGATATAAATGATGAAATTAGATGATAAAATCATCATAAAAATTATTTGTGATCTAATTAATGATTATTTATATAATAAGATATGGGAATAGATTGATTTAAAAAATCCTTATAAATTATGGAAAATTATGGGAAAATGCTGGTTGGTGCTCATGCACTATTTTGAAAGTATATATGTATTTACAAAATACATATGGGAAAAATTGGGTATCAACACATGATGGGTGAGCTTAATTTCTTTTTAGGCTTACAAATAACACAAAATTCAAATAGAACTATGATCCATCAGCAGAAGTATGTAAAATAGTTTCTTAAAAGGTTTTAAATGGAAGATTCCAAAGAACTTGACACTCCTATTGCAGCAGCTACAAAGTTTGATATAGATGAACCTGGTTCATCTGTCGATCAGAAGTTGTATAGGGGAATGATTGGCTCATTGTTGTATATGACTGTTAGTAGACCTAACATTATTTTTTCAGTGTAGGTCTTTGTGCAAGATTTCTGGCAAACCCAAAGGAGTCTCACTTGACTGCTGTCAAGAGAATTTTGAGATATCTAAAAGGCACCACTGATCTTTGTCTTTGGTATCCAAAAGGTAGTAATTTCAATCTTGTGGAATATGTGGATGTTGGTTATACAGGTTTTCTTGTGGACAAAAAGAGCACCTCGGGTATGGCACACTTTCTTGGCTAATGTATTGTGTCTTGGGCCTCCAAAAATTAAAACTATGTGGCCTTATCTACTGCTGAAGCGGAGTATGTTGTTGCTACCTCATGTTGTGCTCAATTATTATGGATAAAACAACAATTGATGGACTTTGGAATCAACGTTGATTGTATCCCCATTTTTTTGTGATAACACTGGTGCAATTAGTATGGCTAAGAACCATGTTCACCACAAAAGAACTAAAAACATAGATGCTAGATATCACTTTTTGAGGGATAATTATGAAAAGGGGCTGATCTCTACGGAATTTTGAGCTACTGACAAGAAAATAGCTGACATCTTCATAAAAGCTATAAGTAGAGATCACTTTGAAAGGAAAAAGTTCGAATTAGGGATGATTAAGATCACCTAAAAGGACCAGTTCAGAATTTACAACAAAAACAAATTTTAAAAAATTTGAATTTTTTTTTTGGTTAGAAAATCTGGAACTTGTGTAAATAACTAGATTAAATTTTTCTCAGTCTTATACTATAAATAGTATACTCCAGTGCCATGTGTTAAAATGACTCACTAATGTCTAATGATATTTTCTTGATTTTGGTAAATTGAGACATGCACAAGAGGATTCTCAGTGAAGAACCTGGTTCATCAATGCTGGTTCATCTAGATAGCACAATATGTTTTCTACACTCTGCACAATTTGAAATACTAATATTTAAATCATGAGCAGAGTCCTATCTAAGTTCAAAACTCTCTTAAACTTATCCTATTAAATTGAACCAGTTCCGTTCAAAAGAATCCTAACCAAATTAGATCACCTAGATTCTATAGAAGACTCCACCTTCTAATCGACTGTTGAACCCGTCGTTACCCATTAATTACCCCCTCCCTTTAAATTGATCATCATCGTCACTGCTCTCTTCTCACAATTCCTAAGCCATAGAAATTACTCTGCAACTTCTCTCCTTATCCAAAATTCAACCTACCTATCTTCTTCCTTCCAGAACCAAGCAACAAAATGACTAACCCTTCTAATAACCCTGGTAGACCCCCACCACGTTCCTCTTCTTCCACTAGTCCTCAACCTAGGAAAAGACGAGTGAAAATGCTTGCTCGAAAAACTGTGGCTGGGGGTGCACTTTCAAGGAAATTAAATGCACAATTACAAGCAAGTCAAGCCCAAGAACCTCAGAACTCTGACGACTCCTTCAAGTCTACAACTGAGGGGGAAGAAATTGGGTCTTCCGATACTGATCAGGTAACATCTGGTCCAAACACTACTACTGAGGTCAATTCTGATATGGCTGAAAATTTAGAAAATAGGTTTATATTGGTTCGGTCCGTGGTGGATGTAGAAATGCCTGAGTCATGAATGAGAGGTGGTAAAAATAAAAGAGAAAAAGAAAAAGAGAGTGAAGGTGTGAGAAGTGATGAGAGAGAAAAGGGGAAAAGAGTGGTTGATTCTTCACCCACTTCTGAAACTGGTAGAATGACTATTTGTGGAGCAGAGTCAGAAAAAGTGAAAGAAAGTGGCAAGAAAATAGGGGGAAGTGGATCTGGAGAAGCCGTTGAAGGGCTGATTAATCTTGGAAAACATACAGATGAACCTGGTTCATCCGTTGAAGAAACCCTCGCAGATCTATTAAAAAAGGTAGGTGACAGTTATAAACCCAAGAAGAAGAGAACTCCTAAGACAAAGATCAGCTAGCACTACTAGAGCCAACAAGAAAAATAAGGTTGCTTCTTCTGATACTAATGAAATTCCTCTCCCAAGAGGAAGATCCACAAGGATTCAGATGAAGCAAAGTGAGGAAGAGTTGCATACTGCTTTAGAAGAAAGCAAGTAGAAAAAGATGGACAAAGGGAAAGAAAAGGTGGGAGAGCCTGTTGAGGCTGTTGATGGGGATGAGATAGACCTGGTCCATCAAGGTGAAAAGGTGACTGTTGAGGTGGATGTTCAGACTCCTAAGCCCAAGAAAGCCAAGACTTCTTCTAAGAAGTCTACATCTATAACAAAGTCTGCTGAACCATCCACCCTAGAAAAAAGGACCAAGTCTGCAGTGGAAACCAAACAAGTAAAGACTGTTGAAGAAGAAGAATGGAGTGGAGAAGAGGAGGATGAATCAGACAGAGAAAAGGACAAGCTGTCCAAGTTTGCAAAATGAACTATCTTGAAGGGTAAGCTCCTCACGTATTTGGAGGAAGAAGGGATGGTTCTGCTGCTGGAGAAATTAGAGGTGCTAGGCTGAAAGGACATGGTCCTTTAGATGGATGGCAGATTGGCAAGGGCTGAAATTATTGAGTTTATGGTCAATGCCGCAGTGAAGGATGGAAGAGTCACCAGCCCGGTGAGAGGGGTAAAGATTTCTTTCGATGCTAAGGAGCTGGGTGAAATGATAGGTGTAACTTCTGAAGGGTACAATGATTACACAAAGCTGAAATGGCCAAGCCTAGGCACCCTTCCTACTGCCCTGACCATCACCAGAAAGTTATGTGATAATGAAGAAGAAAGTGAGCCCAAGGCTGTATATAAAATTGAAATAAATCCCCCCCCCCCACAAGGTGTTGTTTGAATTCATCAACAAGTGTGTTCTGCCTAGGAAGGAAATGAGGCACATTGCCAACTTCATGGACTTGGTTTTGATGGAATGTATGGATAGTTTGAGGCAGATCAATTGGCCTGGATTTATTATCCAACTTCTTGATAGGGTTATCAATGGCTCCAAAGCCCATGCAATTCCCTATGGCTTCATTCTCACTGTTGTTCTTGTTCAGTGTAAGGTGCCACTGAATAAGTGGGAGATGGCTACAAGCAAAGACCATTTTGGGGTTAACACTCAGATTGCTTGCTATTATGAGGTCCGCGCCATTCCCAATGAACCTGATTCATCTAAAAATACACCAGTCAATAGAAATGTCTGAGCGTTAGTGCAAGAGAGTGGGGCAAAGGATGCTGAGATAACAAGGCTGAAGACATGGCTGAGATAGAATCTGAGAGAGATGCTCTCAAAACAGAGCTCGAAAAGGAAAAGGAGAAGAATAATGGAATTCTTCAAGATATGTTTCACCTTCTCCAATCCAAAAATCAAGCCCCTAGTTCTTCCAAGCCTTAACCTCCTATCCCAGTGTAGTACTTCTGTGATCCAGTTCGGGATGTTTCTTGTTTGCTCATTTTTTCAGTATTTTTTGTTCCTTTTTGTGGATTGTGGAAGAATCATATCGCCTATCAATGAAATTTGATGGTTTTTGCTCTAATTGACTGTCTATATTTCTTTGATAGTTAAAATTCTTAGTTTGATTTTTGATGATTAATCTATGAATGCATTTGAAGTAGCCCCGATGGCCATGAGTAAGTTTTAAAATCTGGGATTCACACATTTTTTATGCAACTTTTCGATGATGCCAAAAGGGGGAGCCTTACATTATGAACAATGATGTTTATAACCTAATGAACCTGGTCCTTGATGATAAGTGAAAAATGCTCTAACATTATGCTGATGTTGGGCTAAATTGAAACAACGCCTAAGCTTATGGAAGCACAAAGTTGTCATCATCAAAAAGGGAGAATTTGTTGGCCAAGTAAAGGATAGTTTTGAATATTGACAAAGGAACTCAGGCATGAACATGGTCCATCACTGGTATACATAGATACGGGCAGATTCAAACACGTGAGATGCACATGAAGGAGATAAAAGTAACCTGGCATAATAAATCTCCTGATCGAAAAGGTTGCATAATTGATAAAGTGAATGACTCATTACTCAAAGAGAACATTATCCAAGATAAGGAAGGAGTTAGGAGTTAGGAGTTGATATTAACTAGAACTCTTCCACCAAGGAAGAGTAGCATTAGAACTCTAGTTATTTCTTCATCTACTAACTCTATATATTGCAGGATGTTCTCATTTTATAGGCACACACAAAAGCAGAAGTTAAACATGAATTGAGAGCCAAATATCAAGGCATTTTGCAAGCAATTTGTGTGATATTCAAGTGTGCAAACCTAAAGCTACATGAACTAGATAGAAGAACCAGTTCCAAGTGTATGTCTTTTATTCAAGTTCAATTGTAGTAGGTGTTTTCATATTGTATCTTTCAGCTTTATCAAGAGGCATTTGTAATAGGTACTCAGTGTATTCAAGTTAGAGTTAACTTGGAGTTGTCGCAACAGTTAGAGGTTGTTTGCTACAAGGGATTAGAGTTAGTCCTAGGTTTACAAAAGTGTTTATGTAAATGCATTTTGGCTCAGTGATTTAGTGAAGAGTTTGGAAAAATCCTACTGGGAAGTAGGTCGTGGTTTTTTCACCTTTTGAGCCACGCGTTTTCCACGTAAAAATCCTTGTATTCTTTAATTACTGTACTTATTAGCCTGCAACAGTAGTATTAGGAACACATAGAAGAACCAGGTCCTTCTATAATATGTGCACGTGAAAAATTAGACACCACACAAATCACCCCCTCTTGTGTGGTGTTGAAGTTAAAACATCAACTTTGCAAACGCTGGCTATTTTTGAATGACTAGTCGGAAAACTGGCTAGCCCGTGCTATTTATTCCCTCTACTTCTCTTGAGCCCCATTTTCATGACTTAGTCAGTCGGAATCACAACTAAAGAAGGAAAACCTCCACTTTGCATAATTTCTGACAGTTTCTTTGGTTGGGCTAATAAGGTAGCCAAATCTTTTGCTACTGTTATTGTTTGTTTCATTACAGGAGGTGCTTATGGATTTTCAGCCTATTTGTCACTACGGGTAAATTTTCCTCATAAGTTCACCAACAGTGGAGGTGAGTTTGTGCTCCTTGTTTTCCAGACACCTGACTTTTCCATATATCTCAAGTTCATCCTGTTGTTACAGCTGCAAATGGAACTGATTCTTGGTCAAGTTTCTTTAGACATCCATTATCACTTTCTTTGGACTTTTTTGGTTAGTTATGCGATACATCTGAGGAAATAGAACCTCTAGGATCAAATGCATTAAAAACGTTTAGCAAGCTTCCTATTTGGTTCATTGGCTCAATTTTTGCACATACAATGTGAGATGACCCGATAGGTCATCTTATGTTTTAGAACCTAATTATATGTTTCAAAGCCTTAAATACCTCATTTTAGCCTTCCTCAATTTACATGCACAGTTGGGGCATTTTTTTCGGAAAGCTTTTATGTTAAAAACTGAGAAAATATGAAATTTTTACCTTAAAATCCATTTGAGTTGACTTAGGTAAACATTTAAGAAAACATACCCGGATTCGTATTTTTACGGTCCCCGTGGGTTCGTATCATGATTTGGGAGTTGGGCATACGCACAGAATCGAATTCGGATGTCCCTAGTCCGAGTTATCGCAGTTTGTAGAAATTTGAAATTTGAAGGCTTAATGATTTTGAAATGTTTGACTTTTTGGATATCGGGTCCGTATTTTAGTGTTGGAACCCGGTATAGGTCCAATAATATATTTATGAATTGTCTGTCAAATTTGGTGAAAACGGAGTTGATTTGACGTGATTCGGACGTCCGGTTATGAAAATAGAAGTTTCAAAGTTTTTTTGAAAATTCCATTTGATTTAGGGTTCAATTCGTAGTTCTAGGTTTTATTTCGGCGATTTGATCACGCGAGCAAGTTCGTATAATATTTTTAGACTTATGTGCATAGTTGGTTTAGAGCCCCGAGGGCTCGGGTGAGTTTCGGATAGGCTACGGAGTGAAATTTGACTAAGAAATGTTTTTGGTGTTTCAGTTCTCGTGCAGACCTCTGATCTCGCATTTGCGATATCAGGCATCGCATTTGCAACCTCTGATGGGTTCATATTTGTGAGCTACTCATCGTATTTGTGAAGAGTAGTTGGGCCACATGATATTCGCATTTGCGAAGTGGGACAGGAGGGGGCAGTGATCGCAATTGCGATCAAGTTGTCGCATTTGCGGAGGGTCAGTGTTCGCATTTGTGAAAGAATGTAGAGATGTGAGGGTCTTCGCAATTGGATGGATTCTTCACATTTGCGAACCCCAGGTCGCAAATGCGACATCTGCAACTGATCAAATGGGACTTAGACAGGATTTTTTCTCATTCTTCAAAATTTTAAAAACAAGAAACCCTAGAGGCGATTTTTCAAAGAACCTTTCTTGTCCAAATCATTGGTAAGTAGTTCTAAACTAGTTTATTTCAATATTTCACTACATTTCCTAAGATTTCAACCTAAAATCTTGTGTTTTCATGGTGGAAATTGGGGGTTTTGGGTAGTATTAGGGATTTTTGTAAATTGGGGATTTAGACCTCAAATTGAGGTCGGATTCCAAAGTAAACTACATAACAGGACTCAGGGTTAATGGGTAATCGCGTTTTGGTCCGAACATCGGAATTAAACCAAGCGGGCCCCAAAGTTGACTTTTGTTGACTTTTTCAATAATGGCCTAAATTGAATCCTTTGCAATCGTAGATAGTTCCTAAAACTTAATTTGAATTATTCGGTTGGTAATGTGCTAGATTCTATTGGTTCAGAGGCTTGTTTGAGAGGCAAAGCTGTGATTGAGATTTGAGTGGACCTTTAGGAGCAAGGTAAGTGTCGTGTTAACCTTGACTTGAGAGAATGTGACTTGTTTGTCTATTTGCTACATATTTAGATGTTGGGTACAACGTATATGTGAGGTGACGAGTACTTATGCATTGATGTCGGGTTAAAGCATGCTGGCGGGACTCGTTCCTTGTAGTTTATTGCTTACTTGACTTTGTTATCCATGCTTAGACTAGTTACTTGCTAAATTGATATTTCTTATTGCGGTTACGGGCTTTTGTGATAATTGAGTATTGATTCCCAAGTTGGGATTGATACTGTTGAACCATTGTTGAAGTAAGGCTTGTTCTTGTTAATTATATCTCCATTCTTTTACTTATTCATTGTTATATGGTGAGGGAGAGTGATGCACGAAGGGTGATGTCGTGCCATGTTATGAGAGTTAATGCACGAAGGGTCATGTCGTGCCATATTGTGAGTGTTAATGCACGAAGGGTGATTCAGTGACATGTTATGAGAGTTAATGCACGAAGGGTGATGCCGTGTTGTATCTATTGATTTACATTGTGACGTTGAGAGTAAAAGAATGAAGGGTGATGTCGTGCCGTATCTATTGATTTACATTGTTGAGAGTAAAAGCACGAAGGGTGATGTCGTGCAATATCTTTGTTTCATTGTGAGGTTGAAAGTAAAAGCACGAAGGGTGATGCCGTGCAATTTCCTTTATTGTGTTTAATTGTTTTCATTGGTTAAAGGCATATTGGTTGTTCCAGTTATCATTTCTGTTGTATCTCTTATATCTTGTTTCCCCCTTTAGCATGTTCCCCTCCCAATAGTACATGTTAGCTGTTACGTGTTGTTATTTTGTGCATGCACTATTGTCTGCACAAGTTTATTATGTGGGTGTCTTGTCATAGCCTCGTCACTACTTCGTCGAGGTTAGGCTCGACACTAACGAGTACATGGGATCGGTTGTACTCATACTACACTCTGCACTTCTTGTGTAGATTTTGGTACCGTCCCTTGGTGATCGTGGGGTTAGAAGCTGGACTTGCTTGTCGGAGACCCAAGGTAGATCTGTTGGCGTCCCAGACCTTGGAGTCCCTTCCTAGTTTCTTTATTTTACTGTTTCCTTTCGTTCAGAACAGTTGTATTTTCTTTCAGACTCTGGTTTTATTTAATCTTAGAAGCTCGTGAATCGTGACTCCAGATCAGAAATGTACAAAATATTAAGGGTTTATGTTATTCGGAACTTCACTTATAACTTCTGTTTAGCTTAATTGTTTTGTTATTGAATTTGACTAAAGTTGGCATTAAGAATCCTCTAACGTTGGCTTGCCTAGCAAGTGATATGTTAGGCGTCATTATGGCCCCAAAGGTGGGAATTCCGGGTCGTGAAACAATGCTAGTGAAAAACCATTCATTTGGGTTAGTATTGGTTTTGACCATAAAGGTTGTGATAAATTTACTTATGATCAGCGGGTGCCTGAAGGATATCAAGAAAGAAATGAGAAAGGAAACAAATGATTATGTCTTAGAGTAGAATTGATCCATATTGATTGATACTTGTGCCATGTGTGGTAAGGATACATATATTCCACATTTTGCATCTTAGTCTAGAACTTTCCATGCACGTTATTGCAGCGAAATAAAAGTGTTGCTCTGTTTAGAACATGATAATAGGCTTTCTTTGATATTTCTTGTGAATTTTAGCTTTTTCAGATATTGTACCACTAATTAGCGCTTTGGATCTGTAACCTTTTGTTTGGAAACTGTATTTTTGCCTTCGAGTCTTTTGTTGAATCCCTAGTTTTGCACCCTGATTCCTTGAGCATTGTTGCTTAGACTGTGATATTAATTGATAAATTTAAAAAAAACGGATGATTAAGTGAAAAATAGTGACCAAGGATAGCAGTAAAGTGATGAAAAATCCCTCTTGAAAAGAATGTGACCTGGAAAAAAAAAATTAAAACAATTGCTTTGAAAAAAAATATGATTGAGACGTTCTTGATATTAGGGAAATACTTGTGAAATAAATGATGAAGAGTGGGCTGAAAAATGAAGTGAAGAGTAGAAAATAATGGTGATGAAGTCTAAAAGGGCAAAATGCTTAGGGAAGTGTAAGTCACTATTATATAGTTCTCCTACTCATCCCTAAACCAACATTACAACCTGTTAAAGTCCTATTTGATTCTATTCGAGCATGCTTAATTAGTAGAGATGTACATAGTGGGCAAGCATATGGTTCTTTGTACATACATGTGAATTCGCTTGTGAGTGAGATAGTTATTCATTGATGCTAAGTCCTTAAATTATATTCATTCTTTGATTTGAGTGTATGAACTATTTATTCTTGTGAGGGAACTTGTTTTGATACATAGGTGATGTTATGCGGAATTGAATAGAAAGAAGAATTGGGGAATTTATTAGCTCAATCGACGAAATTACAGTTAGGGTCTACTATTAAAATTGTAACTACTATAAACGATAATACCCAGCTTCAGTAAACTTCAATGGAGTTCCTACAATGGAAGAAGAGAATTAGGTCGGAAGAGAATGAGAATTTGGGGAAGAAGATCGAAGAGAGAGAGAGAGAGAGAGAGAGAGAGAGAGAGAGAGAGAATATAAAGAAGGAAGGTAATTGAATTACCGGTATTGACATGCTCATTCTTTTGCAACTAATGGCATTAATAGCACATTAGGATAATCCTCCACCCTTATATTCTAACTAATTGATTAAATCAGGGCCCTCCATTTTTTCATCTCATTTAATCTCGGATCTCATAGTTGTCCGCCATGTGTCCGCTTCACTCCATATGTAAAAACCCTAATCGATAAATTTCTCTTCATTTACCCTTTTCTCAAACAACCTAAATATCCTAACAATACCCCACCGATGAAGAACGACCTTGTCCTCAAGGTTGGTTCTAAGCTAGCTGAGCCACAAACTCAGGGAACTGACTCTTCAAGTAACCCTAGTTTTCCCAAGTAGCCTCGTCTCTTCCCAAGTTAATCTATTGCACCAAAACTGTGTCTGTAACATCGTTGTTACTATTGACCACTCGACGCTGCAAAATAGCTAAGGGTTGTACCAGAATGCGACCATTTGTACCACAAATAGGAGGTTGTTGCTATGAATGGATAGTTGGGCCCACGCGCTTCTTCAATTGAGAAACATGGATGACCAGGTGGATCTGTGAACCAGCGGTAGCTCTAATCGGTAAGCAACTGTACCTATTTTCTGTGAAATCTTGTATGGACCGTAATAGTTAGCACTCAACTTAAGATTCTTCCTTATAGCCATTGAAGCTTGTCTGTACGGTTGTAATTTTAGGTAGACCATGTCTCCTACTCCCAGCTCCCTATCTGATATGTTCTTATCTGTGTAATACTTTATTCTAGCGTGTGTTTGGTGTAAGTTTTCTTTTAAAAGTTGTAGCATTTATTGTCTATGTGCAAGAAACGACCCTATTGAAGTGTGACTAGAGTAGGGTAGTGAGCCCAGTAGTACCTATGGGGGAGGAAAACCGTATAGGGCTTGAAATGGAGTTGTCTTCAGTGAGGTATGGTGGTTGGTGTTGTACCACCACTCTGCTAATGGTAGCCATTAAATCCATTTCTTGGTATTAGAGAAAGTCATAGCTCTTAAGTTAATCTCCAGGCATCTATTGAATCTCTCAGTTTGCCCATCAGCCTGTAGGTGATAGGAGGTTGACAAATTCAACTTAGTACCCAATGATATGAATAGTTGTTGCCAGAACTGACTTGTGAAGATGGCATCCTTATTAGTCACTATGGTTTTAGGCACCCATGTAGTCTGTAGATTTCCTTGAGAAAAAGATCAGTTATGTCTTGTGCAGTGTAGGGATGTTTCAGTGACAGGAAATGCCCATACTTTGTTAGTTTATCTATCACCACCAAAATCATATCTTTGTGGCATGATTTAGGAAGACCTTTAATGAAATCCATTGATATGTCCTGCCATGGCATTTCTAGGATGGGTAAGGGCTACAATAGACCTGGGGAAAGCACATGTTCATTCGTCACCCTTTGACAAATGTCACATTCAGAAAATCATTTAGTAATTTCAGTCTTCATGTTAGGCCAGTAGAAGACTCCCTTAGCAAACATCATTTTGACCTCTTAGCATACAGTTGTTCTATCCTAAGCACTTCTAGGACTACCCTCAAGTGCCCCTTGTGTTCCTGGACTATGGGGCTGTAGACTAAGATATCATCAAATAAAACCATCACAAATTGCCTTAGGTAGTCTTGAAAGACATGGTTGATAAGGCTTTGGAATGTTGCAGGGGAATTTGTCAAGACAAAGGGCATGACCTTAAACTCACAGTGCCCACGGTGTGTTCTAAAGGCTGTTTTATGTATATCCTCCTCATGCATCGTAATCTAATGATACCTTTCCCTTATATAAATTTTATAAAACACATATGCCCCATTTAATTCATCTAGCAAATCATCCACTAGGGGTATAAGAAACTTATCCTTAACAGCCAAGTTATTAAGCTCCCTATAGTCTATACAAAATCTCCAGTTGCCATCTTTTTTCTTAACCAACAGAACAAGTGATGAGAATGGATAATGGATAGATTGTATTATCCCTTTGGATAACATTTCTTTAACTTGTTTCTCTATTTCATTCTTTTGAAAAAAATTGTACCTGTATGGCTTGATACTTACTGGTACTGCTTCAGGTTTCAAAGGTATGAAGTGATCATGGTGCCTCTTGGGAGGAAGTGATTTAGGCTCAGTAAAGACATCAGAATAATATTGCAACACTTCAGAGATACCTGAAGGTAACTCCTCTAGTAATTCCTTCTTATCTTTTATTTCTATTGCTGATATTGTAAACAGATGTCCCTAGAATAACTTGCCCTTCCTGATTAGCTGCCTAATACTACTGCATGCATGCTCTGTAAATAGGATTGATTGTACATCCCTTTAAGCTCCATTATTTTACCCTTGTGGGACACTACAACCTTGTAGGCCACAAAATCCAACAGAACTGGATTGTGAGCTCTCATCCAGTCTCCACCTAGAATCATATCACAACATCCCAATTGAATGAGTCTGACTAAGTCCTCAAACTCTATTCCTTGTATCTTCCACTGGAGTGTGGGGCAAGTGTACAAACTCATTAGTTGATTTCCATTAGCTATAATTACTCTCATAGGTCTAGCTTCTCTCAAAACACACCCAATTTGCCTAGTTTTCTCCAAATCAAGGAAGTTCTGTGTGCTTCCCGAAGCTAGTAAAACAGTGAGCATTTTTTTCTTTGTTGTTCCATTAAGGATTATAGTGTTTGGAACCTCAGTTCCTGACAGGGCATTGAGACTAACAACTCCTTCTATCACTTCCCCAGGATTGTCCTCACTATACTCCATACCTGGTACTTCTCCCATATGTTCCTCCTCATTTTGCTCTTCTTCAGCAGTCCTGGCATTCTGCTGCTTATTCTTACATTGGTGTCCTGGAACCTATTTGTCTCCACACTTATAGCATGTATTGTGTTTCTTCTTGTTCCATGCTCTTGCTACATTAATAAAGCCTTCTTCAGACCAATTACCTATATGTCTACTCATAGTTGATCTTGTAGTATGTGGCTGCATTGTTCCCTTGTTCCAAGGACCCTTGTTCTTCCTGTTTTGGGCTTGAATTACCTTCTCCTGATATCTAGCCTTTTCCACTGCTTTACTTAAGGTGTAAGGGTTAAGAATTTTAACAGTATTCCTAATTTCTTCCTTGAGTCCTTCCATAAATAATTCTAAGAAGAATTCCTCGGGTATGGTAGGACTTCTAATCAATACCCAAGTTTTAAGATCTTCAAATTTCTCTAAGTACTCATTAACTATGCCTTTTTGTTCAATATTTTTGAATTCATCAATCAAATTGAACTTATTTTTGTCTGCTTCTACAATTCTTTTGCAGATTTCCTCACAAAAATCCTTCCAAGTGATTGTTCCTCTGCTGATCTGATAGGAGAAAAACCAGGCCTCATCCTTTCGCACCAGATGAAGGACTGTTAATTCTAGTTTCTGTTGTGGGTCCAATACACAATTGTATTGGAAGTATCTTTCACATCTCCTTAGCCAAGAACATGAGTCTGTCCATACTCCATCAATATATGGAAATTCAAACCTATGGTTCCAATTTCTCCTACTCATGGAAGACTCCGACTGATCTTCATACCTGTTGCAAGTTCTTGAGTTGTTTAATTTCAACCCTTCTCCTGGGCCACTGCCCAATATTTCATCATGCGAAGGGAGAAGTTTCTCCATCAGTAGATCAAGTTTGCTACTCAAATCCTCGAACTTCTAATTTGTTGAAGCCATATGCTCCTGTAACTGATTTCTACTTTTCTAATATTTTCCTCAGTAGTTTTAGATCTGGTCTGTAATCGTCATTCTTTAGGGACAAGAAAGGGCTCTGATACCAATTTGTAATGTAATTGTATGCAGAATTGAATAGAAAGAATAATTGGGGAATTTTATTAGCCCGATCAATGGAATTACAATTAGGATCTACAATTACAATTGTAACTACTCTAAATGATAATACCCAGTTGTATTATGCTTCAATGGAGTTTCTGAAATGGAAGAAGAGAATTAGGTCAGAAGAGAACGAGAATTTGGGGAAGAAGATCGAAGAGAGAGAAAGAAAAAAATAGAGAAGGAAGGTAGTTGAATTACAGGTATTGACATGTTCATTCCGTTGCAAGTAATGGCATTAATAGCACATTAGGATAATCCTCCACCCTTAGATTCTAACTAACTGATTAAATTTGGGCCCTCCATTTGTATATCTCATTTAATCTTTGATCTCACAGCTATCTGCCACGTGTCCGCTTCACTCCTTATGTAAATACCCTAATCGATTCATTTCTCTTAATTTTCCCTTTTCTCAAACAACCTAAGTATGCTAACTTTATTTGACATAGTTGGTGAGCGAGTTTATATTTTGTTAGTTAGAGTCCCTCTCTGATGTTAAGAACTTATAGGGCCTAATTGTTAGTATCAATCGAAGTGATGTTGTTTCTAGGCTTGATTTATTGAGATTGATTTTAATTCTTACTCGAGAATGAGCAAGAATTTAAGTGTGGGGTTGTGATGTTCGGCAACAAAAATGCATATATTGAATCATTGTTGCCTCACATTCTAATACTTTTAATCGTCTTTTGAGTATTAATTATTTTAATTTGTTCTTAACATTAAATTTTAACTGTTTAAGAATAAAGCGGTGTAAAGATGAAGGGATTTGGAAAAAGAAAACAAGGAAAATAAACCAAAAAGAAAGGAGTAGAAAAAGGGGGACACCCTTTGGTGCTAGTCTGGACGCTGCAGTTGCGGGATTTTCTACTTCGTTCAGGACAAGGTTATTTCGGCTCTACATGACCCCAACTCGTATAAAAGGGATTCTTAACATGCTTTGAAGAAGAATTCACGTAGGGGACACAGACCAAAATAATTCTTATAAATAACTCTTAAAATTTAAAACTTGTGTAAATATAAACACCTAATCTTAAAAGTTATTTCTTAAACAAATTTTATAATTTAAAAGTCAAGCTCTACAAAAGTTTCTTCAAGAAAAGAACTCTACATACTACAAACTCTCTCGACGTCATTTTTTCTTTGGTTTCATGATTACTTTTATTGGTTAAATTTCTTTATTGTCTTATTTTATGTTAGTTTTTTATTATTAAAATTATAGTTATAGTACAAGTATTTTAATTTTTTAGCTAAATATTGCGTAATTCGATTTTGAAAAATTTGATGCACTCATTCATCAAAATAAAATTATCGACTTTCATAAAGTTTGGACACCCTTGGCGAGATTTCGGACCACGCCACTATTTTCCATACAAATTCATATTATTCAGGTCAAAAATAAAAAGCAAATCTAAGAAAATCAATCTTTTTTTCATCCTTGTTCATCTACATCAAGGGCATGGAGACCGAAACTACTTAAAGTGGCTGCAGTTACGAAAGTGGTTGTAGATGATTAATTATTAGATCGTTCTTTAAATTTATGGTTCTGGAGTAGAAAATTACTGAAATGGAGGAGCTAGCTAGGATAGGAAAGTTGGAGATGGTGGATGGCAATGTTGAAGAGTGAAGAGTTGTCACGCCCCGACCCCGGGGAGCGCGACCGGCACTCAACCGAAATACCTCGATCAAGCAAGCCCATACAATACCCTCTACCCGAGCTTATTCATGAATAAAGATGATATCCATACCATTAATTATACAACAAGGAGGATCAGTTGAACAACACTAATTCATTATCATTAGTTGCTTCATTTTAAAATCTCAAAATACATGGATGCATAGATAACACCCCCACACTTAAGAATTACACTCCCTATTATCCATTTTCTATCCAAAAACTCGAAATTAAAGACTAGGGTATGGAACCTTACCTCTTGGATGAAGACCTTGTGACTTATTCTTGTGAATTCTTCTAGAATTGAGCAAGGATTGGTAAAGAATTAGTTTAGGAATCCCCTTTCACTCTAGAGCACTTCCCCACTCTCAAAATATCAGGTTTTTACCTTACAAATGGTCTCAACGACTATATATCAAAATAAGGTCGGGTCACAAAATTTTAAAAAATTGAAGCCTCGATGCGATCCTACGGTCGCATGATCGCATAACACTTCTGCGGTCCGCAAATGGACCGCATAATGGTCCTCCAGAACTGGGCATTTCTGCTCCGCAGACCAGTTACACGGTCGCAGAAATGACCGCAAAACCTCCTTCCTAAATTTCTTATGTTGGCCTCTACGATGATTGTGAGGCCCACGAAACGATTATGCGGCTGCATAATGTATCACAAAACAACCTCTAAAAATGGGCCATTAATCTGCTTCACTCTGCAACGGAGTTGCGGCCCGCAGAGTGATTCTACAGTCGCATAGTGGGCTGCAGAAATGTCCCACTCTCCCAAAAATTTTCTTCAATCCCCCAACGCACTATTCAACCCAAAAATGCCAACAAACAGGGAAAGGCCATGGAGAAGCAATAACTATTGTTCATTATGTCATTTCTGATGGGTCCACAAAATCTTAGGCGATTCGAAGTCGACTGCTCCAATTCATAATGTTTGCATGGGCATTAAAATACGCAAAATCATAAATCATTTTGAATTTTTGTTTTATGGCCAATGCCATAAAATAAGGAACATTGATTCATGGAGAAACAATTACTATTATCCATTAGGTCGATTTTAATAGGCCGGCAAAATTATAGGTGATTAGAGGCTGGTCGTCCGAATTCATGAAGATGGCATAGACATTAGCATATGAAAAAACTGAAATCGTGTTGAATGCATGTTTTATGGCTCTAAAATGCCAAAAAAGTAGAACGGCCATGGAGAAGCAATGACTATTGTTCATTAGGTCATTTCTGATGGGCTCACAAAATCTTTGGTTATTTGGGGACGATCTCCCGAAATAATTAAGATGGCGCGGACATAAGCACATGAAAAATCATAAACCGTGTTGAATTCTTATTTATGGCCCTAAAATGCCAAAAAATAGGAAACAGTCATTGAGAAGAAATGTTTATTGTTCATTAGGTCGTTTATGAAGGGCCAACAAAATTTTAGGTAATTCAGGGCAGGTTGCCCGAATTCATGAAGATGGCATGGACATTAGCACACGAAAAATTAAAAATCGTGTTGAATCCCTATTTAATGGTCCTAAAATGCCAAAAAATAAGGAACAGACATGAAATAGCAAGGATTATTATTCAGTGGGTCATTTCTGATGGGCCCTCATATTTGTGGGTGATACAGGGTCAGTCGCGCGAATTCATGGAGATGGCGTGGACTTTTAGCACACGAAAAATTGAAAATAGTGTTGAACTCCTATTTATTGGCCCTAAAACATTAAAAAAGGAAGGTCATGGAGAAGCAATGACTATTGTTCATTAGGTTGTTACTGATGGACCCACAATATTGTAGGTGATTCAGGGCTGGTCTCCCTAACTCATGAAGATGGCGTGGACATTAGCACACGAAAAATCAAAAAACATTCTGATTTCTTGTTTTACTGCCCTAAAACGCAAAAAAATGACAAACGACCTTGGAGAAGCAAATAAATATAGTTCATTAGATCGTTTCTAATGGGCTCATAAAATTTGTGAAGATGGCATGGGCATTAACATACGAAAAATCGGAAATTATGTTGATTTCCTGTTTTACGGCCCTAAAATGCAAAAAATGATGAACGGCCTTGGAGAAGTAATGAATATTGTTCATTAGGTCGTCTGTATTGGGCCCAAGAAAATTAGGCAATTCGAGGCCTATTTCCCGAATTCATGAAGATGGTGTAGACATTAGTACATGAAAATCGGAAATAGTGCTGAATTCCTGTTTTAAGGTTCTAAAATGCCAAATCGAGGAATGTTAATGGATAAGCAATGACTATTGTTCTTTAGGTCGTTTCTGATAGGCCCAAAAACATTTAGGCAATTCAGGATTGGTCGCCGGAATTCATGAAGATGACGTGGAGATTAGCACATGAAAAATAAAAAAATTGTGCCTTAATTCCTGTTTATGGCCTAAAACCCCATAGAAATGAGGAACGGAGATGGAGAAGCAATGACTATTGTTCATTAGGTTGTTTCTAAGGACCCATAAAATTTTAGGTGATTCGTGGCCGGTTGCACGAATCCATGAAGATAGTATGGATATTAACACACGAAAAATCAAAAATTGTGTCGAAATCCTGTTTTATGGCTCTAAAACGCAAAAAAAAAAAGGAAGAAGAGCCATTGAGAAATAATGACTATTGTTCATTAGGTTATTTTCTGATGGACCCATAAAATTTTCAGGGGTCCGGGACCGGTTGCCCGATTTCATGAAGATAGTGTAGATATTATCACACGAAAAAATCGAAAATCGTGTTGAAATCGTATTTTATTGCCCTAAAATACCATAAATGAAGAAGAATCATGGAGAAGCAATGGCTAGTCTTTATTAGGCAATTTCTAATGGGCTCACAAAATTTTAGAAGATTCGGGGTCGGTCGCCCTAATTCATAAAGATGGCGTGGACATTAGCACACGAAAAAATCAAAAATCGTATTGAATTCCTATTTTATGATCCTAAAATGCCAAAAAATAAGGAAAAGTCTTGGAGAAGTAATGAATATTTTTCATTAGGGCGTTTCGGAGGGATCCATAAAATTTTAGGCGATTCGTGGTCGGTTGCCCGAATCCATGAAGATAGCATGGATATTAACACACGAAAAATCGAAAATTGTGTCGAAATCCTGTTTTATGGCTCTAAAGTGCCTAAAACAAATAACGATCATGGACAATGGCTATTTTTCATTAGGTCGTTTCTGAAGGTCCCACAAAATTTTAGGCGATTCGGCGCCAAACGCCCAAATTCATGAAGTCGCGTGGACATCAGCATACGAAAAATCGAAAAACTATGCTGAATTTCTATTTATGGTCCTAAAACGCACAAAAATAAGGAATAGTCATGGAGAATCAATGACTATTTTTTATTAGGTCATTTCTGATGGGCACACAAAATTTTAGGCGATTCCGGGCTTGTTGTTTGAATTCATGAAGATGGCGTGGACATAATAGAACACGAAAAATCAAAAATCATATTGAATTCCTGTTTTATGGTCTTAAAATGCCAAAAATCAAGAAACAATAATGGAGAAGCAATGTCAATTGTTCATTAGGTCGCTTCTGATGGGCCCACCAAATTTTAGGTGATTCAGGGCTGGTCACCCTAATTCATGAAGATGGCATGGACATTAGCACATGGAAAACAAAAAATCGTATTGAGTTATTATTTATAGCCCTAAAACACAAAAAATGAGGAATGGTCATGGAGAAGTAATGAATATTATTCATTAGGTCATATCTGATAGGCCCACAAAATTTTAAGCGATTCGGGTCGGTCGCCCCAATTCATGAAGGTGATGTAGACATTAGCATACGAAAAGTCGGAAATCATGTTAAATTCTTGTAACCATGATTGTTTATTAAATCATTTTTATGGTCCCACAAAATTTTAGGCGATCCGGAGTCGGTCGCCCAACTTTATGGATAATAAATAGTGTAGTGGGATAATTTACTTTTAAACAAACAAACAGACAAATACGTCTTGATCATTCTTGCAGGTTAAGAAAGAATTTCAGACTTATGTTTAGGCACAAGGACGGCTGTTGTATGTACTATGTAGACAGGGGACATTTGCATCTATACCTGCTTTTTGGGTCACGTTTAACTTGTATCCGCTTTGCAAAAAAAATTGTAAGCGTACCCACTTTTTAATGTAACTTCAGCATACGGGCCTGAAGTAGCAAAGGCAATCACGCAAACTTCAGCATTCTAGTAGACGGGCCTGAAGTAGCAAAAATTGCTGAACCAAGTGTGTTGAAGTTTTACTTTGTAATTGCTGAACTTCAGCATGTTTTAGCTGAAGTTTTTCACGTAAACTTAGTGTTGGCTGAAGTTTTTGTTTGTAATTGCTGAACTTAAGCATTCTAGTAGCTGAAGTTTGTTCTCTATTTACTGGAGTTTTTTTTGTAATTGCTGAACTTAAGCATTCTAGTAGCTGAAATTTTGTATGAATATTAGATATTTTTGTTATAAACTTCAGTTGTTGAGATATGAACTTCGGGCATTTTCTTCTATGAACTTCAGTTATTTTAGTATAAACTTCAGCTATTTTGATATAAACTTCAGAAATTTTATTATAAACATCAGACATTTGGTTATGAACTTCAGATATTGACTAAGATTTTCAAACATATAGGGGTATATACTTCAGATACTAAAGTATAAACTTCAGAAATTTGAGTCTGAAGTTAGACGCTGTTATTGGCGAACTTCAGATGCCTAAGGCTGAAGTCTTTTTAGTAATTCCAATCCAGCAAGAGTGCAGGCAAAAGTGAAAGGCAACAATACCAATAGAACCATGCATTACAATCCAACAACATGAGTCAAACAGTTTAAAACTAGTAAGCTGAATCCAACAAGTTACAATCATCTTCTTCAAAACTTACTTTAGAAAGTTATTTATAATTTATTTTTAAATAATCTGATAAACATACTTATGACAATCATCCCCATGAATTGAAGTTTCATAGCAGCACCAACAATAGCAGAAGAAAGAAGAAGAATAAGGAGGAGGATAAAGGGGGCTGAAGTTGTTTAAAAAGTGGGTACAAGTATAAACTTTTTAAAAAACTGGATATAGATTAAATGGGGGCGACCAAATAGAGTACCCCGTGCAATTTTTACATGTAGACAAGGGCCGAAGTTGAAGAATTATATACGGGCTTGATTGAATGCACTAGCTTTTGATTAGATTCAATATTTATATTAGAAAAATTGTTAATATATAAATATTTTATTGCAAATTCAATTATTGAAACGAGCTATGAGTTCAGTAGCAAGTTTAAAATACATAAACTCCAAATCTTAACTCTGCTCCCGTACGTAGACTAATGATACGATGAATACAATACTAATTGTGATACCTGCTCTTCAATTTTTAAAAGAAATTTGAATCCTCAATCCAATAAAAAGTATACGTTCCATATTAATTTTAATAAACTTATAACCTTCTTTTGTCAAATAATTGTCATTTATTATACTTTTTAATAGAAGGACTGAATTCGGTAACTATTAACGTTGTCTAACTAGGGGCTGCTGGAATCATGTCTACAAAGGAGGCCGGTATAAGATTTTGAGTTTTTTCTTCTTACCAAAAACCAAAACTAATCGAAACTTTAGCACCTCATAATACTAATACGGTATGCTTCTGAGTGCCTATTCTTTGCACTGTACCTGGTGGTGACTCAGGGGCGGAGCCACGGTATTGGCTGCGGGTTCGGTCGAACCCAGTAGTTTTTGTTCAAACCTTATATTTGTATTAAGAAATTCAATGAATGTGTACGAATTTTTGTGTTAGAACTCAGTAACTTAGAAGGATTATAATCCCGAACCCATAAGGTTAAATCCTAGCTCCGCCTCAAACCAATGAGCAGGTTCTAAAAATTGAATGATGCCTAACCATCTTTAGGGTCGCGATGAATGGAAGGTGAGTCTTTTACAATTGTGCAAACATGGACAAATTGAAGAAGAATGTTGCCAATTAAACTAGTTCTTATGCTGAAGATTAATGAAAAATAAGGCAAGTTGTTGAGTGATTTGCACATGGGTTTGTCATTATTAAAAAGGAAAATTTTATTGAGCTAAACACGTGTTTTGTTTTGATGATTAACAAATCAGGATTGATTGAGTTGAAGGAACCAGGTCTCATGAACAGGTTGTTATGCTACTGAAATGGTGTGTAGATATGTTATGTTGATAATGTAAGAACAAAGTTCGTAGCAAACGAGTGCAAAATGCTGATCGGACGCGTAGAGTCAAAATACATGTGCAAGCTGAATTCCTCAAAAAGAACTGTTCATGCTCTACAAGAAAAATATTAGCCAGAAGAAATTGTGTTAAAAAATTATTTTACTTAAAAGGAAAACTTGCATGGAAAGAAAAGGCTGAGAAGTTGGATAGAAGTAAGGAAATCAAATCAAAATAGGAGGGTTTTTTTAACCGAAATATTCTACGTTTTGAAGTTTCAATTAGAGAAGATTTTCGGCCAACCTCACACTTATATAAAGAGACATTTTACTGCTATTCAAAGCTAATGCTATTCACACAAAATCAAGCAACTTATTCGAAGGATACCAATCTTGTCAGAAAGGGTGCTCTTGGAGATTCAAGTTGTTCAAATAGAGAACTTGTTCCTGAAGACAGAGCTGTTGAAGTTCTTTAGTTGTCTAGGTTGAGTCACTTATTCTAAATTATAACCTATTTGATTTTCGAGAAGTGTAACCATAGATTAATGCAGAAACTTTATGCACCAGACTACCTTTTTTTGGTATGTCAGTCTTTGTGTATGATTGTTGTTGAAGCTTTAAATGTCCTTTTCTAATAAGTCCACACTCAAAATCATTTTGTGAATAGATTAATCAAACAAAAACGGCTAGCCTCCTTATATACACCCCATAAAAAGAAATTACTTCAGAATAAGCAAAATTTAAAATTTTAAAAAACATTATTTTTAAATATTAGCAAATCATGATTGATGATAGGATATAATTATGTATTTTAATCGCTTATTACACTCTAATTTACTGTACTTTAATTGAGTTTGAGCTTTAACCGCTAGTGTTTTGCACTAACTATGTGTTTTATGCATTGTAAGAGTGATTCCGAGCTATATAGATGTTATGGAATGAATTCAAGTGATTTGGAGCTTTGAAGTCTGAGTAAAAGCCCAAGAAATTAAGCCGGGATCGTGTTCGGAGGTCACATTTGATAGTTAAGAACAAACGAAGACTCGAGGAGGCATTTTACATACTATCTAGTAAAATAGACATAACTCTTTGCTCCGAATTCCATTTGGGCTATATAATATATTATTGGAACGCTAACTCAAAGATATACAACTTTCATATTTTACATTTTTCCAAATTCCAAATAGAACAGGGTGAAAAATGCGGTCGAAACCGCAATCGTGGACCTGACGTGCAAATGAGGCAGAAACATTTCGATATGCGCGGCCACTAGCGTGATCTTAGCGCGCCGCGCTACCTTAGACCTGAAAAAGTGTCGTTTTTCACGTAGGAGAAGGTATAATTGTTTTGGGCCGACCCTACTTGGTATATATACATGGAAAATGGTATTTTGAGGTAGGTTGGACATATTTTGGACAGATTCGACCTAAGGAGGCAGAGATACAATAGGAGCAAGGCGGGGAATTCTTCTACGAGTTTTTCCTTCCTCTTCCTATTTTTCATTGTTGGTTATGACTTTTGATATTGTATTTTTACATAATATTATGAATAGTTAATTTGTTATCTAGGGTTTTGATGGAACCTTTTGTAGGATAAATTCTTCTTATGTTTTTATATAGTTGAGTCGTTGGATTTCTCTACTTGTTCAACTATGTTTATATTGTGGTTGGTTGAAGAGATCTCAATCGACTGCGCCTATGTAGTGTGTATTACTCGGGAGAGAGTGCATATTTAGGTAGTTGTTGAACAACATCACTCCCGACGTATGTGAGGAATCAATAACGAAGGGTTTAAAGGTGGGATTAGGGATAACGAAACCTTGGGTGCGATCTAAGTGAGCCGTACTTAAAGCCAGCTAGCGTAACTCGGGAGAGTATGTCTAGTATATTGTCGTAATTACTCGGGAGAGATTTACGGCATTCAGAGTGCTCATGATCGGTAGAGAATACTTAGGCGAAATTATAGAAGACGTAGCGGGAAGGATTCCGACAATTGGGGAAATCATTACTCTAGACCTCCTTAATCTTTTCTCCAACCCGTAATATCTTTAGTGTTAATTTATTATATCAATTTCTTAGTTAGTTAGTTAAACACAAGAATATTAATATCTATAAGTTAGGAATTGTTCAAGCTTGTATTCTTGGTGATAGTGAACAACTATAGCTAAGCCTTAGTTCTCTGCGGGATTCGACTCCAGACTTGTAAACCGGATTATATTTTCAACGACCGCTTAGTATTTTTTATAAGGCATAGTTGGGCGTGATCAAATTTTGGCGCCGTTGCCGGGGAACTAACAGTGTAGCTATAGGTGTACATAGTTCTAGGTTGCAAGTTTGAACTTTTATTTTTGGTTTCGTGTATTTGATTATTTATTTATTTTTAATTTTTTTATTTTTGATCTGATGGCATCTTGGAATTATGAGAGTTTTGATGTTGGTAATTCTACTTTTGATCCTCGTTATGCGTACTGTTGTGGAAACCACCCAGGGCAAAATTATTAAAATATTTTCGAGAGCGAGTTATGTGCACCAAATCAATCTTATGTGTGGAATGTGTGTGATATATGTGGTGGTCAAGATGGTCACTTTCATGGTTGTGCTTATATTTCTTATCTTCCCCCAACCCCTTACTTTGATGGTTCTTCTTTTTCTGGTGAAGTTAATAGGAATAAAGAACCCATGTATGAGGACCTGAAAAAGATCGAGGATATGCTTAAGTTCCTTGTGGAACAAAATGATGAGATACAACTGCGGGTACAAAGGCAAAATGCAACTATTCGCAACTTGGAGGCTCAAGTGAGTCAACTAGTTGAAACTTTTAATTCTCAATATGCCAATATTATGGATAGTAGCCAGGAGCAGTGTGCATTAAAGATGGAAATTGAGGTGCCAATGGAGGGGTCCAAAGTAGAACCCCAACACTCTAACCAGCTAGAATTTGAGGATGGCGATGTTGAAGAAGTAATACTAGAGTCAACCAAGGACGTTGAAGATACAAATTTAGTTGACTCTAGTGTGATTGGTGTTGAGGAGGTTAAAAATCTTGAAGTTCATGTATTTGAGTGTGTTGGACCTCATTCCAAACACTTATCTACATTATGTTCAGATGGTGAAATGAAAACTGAGCCGTATGAGGCAATGCAAGAGTCAAAGGAAGAGGTAGATGACTCCTATATTCTGAAATTTTCAAGGATGTCTAGGCAAAGTGACATTCCTTGGTTGAAATCCAAAAATTTCATAACATATCATTTAATTTTTGGATCGCAACAATTTGTATCGCCCCAAGAGCAAGATCATAGAGCAGAATGAAAACTTGGGGTCCAATTCATAAGTTCAAAGTGGAAGCAGAAAGTGATTCTCATCGTGCTGCGACGTTAAATCAAGCGCTTGTTGGGAGGCAACACAGCTTTACTGCTTTCTTTTGTTTTTTTTAATTTATTATTTTTGTAGTGTCGATTTTTGATTTTTTTTAGGAGCATGGAACGCAAAGCCATTGGAAGGATGCAACAGCAAACCATTAGTTGGAACTAAGTGTGAGGTACCCGCACGAAGGACCAGGCCTGGGAGAAGTCTGAGTACCCCATGAGCTGTTAGTGCTTCTTCCTTTGGCCTACCAGGGAGTTTCTTTTACCCTCATGTATGTATGGGTGTGCATTGGGGACAATGCACAATTTTAAGTGTGGGGTGAGGAGATTGTCTGGGTGACTTTTTATGCTATTTTAGTTGTGTTAGTTTAATTGAATAATTTTTTTTAAATAGAAATGATTGGACTTTTCCCGACGATGGATCTATTAGACAATTTTCTTGAGGGATTTAAGTCTAAAGAGGAAACAAAAAAAGGGTTTTCTTTTGTTAGGTAGTGTAGCAATTCCCCCTTGGTTTTTTTTTTTGTGTCGCGGTTCTTTTCCATGGGTTTTGTTTGAACCGGGTGTAGTTAGTTTTTTTTTAAGAAATAGGAGTCATTGTGTTGTGTTTTTAATTGAAGCAATATCTCTTGAACTTTTTATGCCTTGAGAATAGTGAGTACTTTTGTTGTGACGCTTAGACTCAGTTTTTGACTCTTGTATAAGTACCTTAAATTGTATGATTTTCAATTTGCTTAACTGCTTTGACTAGAGTGTCTTGATGAATCCAATCCTGAGTGAGTTAAGTTCCATGTATGTGTGAGGTTTGTGTGTTATTCTGCATTGCATTTGATGTCTAGAACTTGCCCTGTGTGTTTGCAAAGTGAAATAGTAGTTTTGTTCAGTCTTGGAAGTGATATAGGCATTTGTTTGTTGAGCCAAATATGTATTTTACCCGCCTAATTGTTATGTATCGTAGTTAACCCCTTTGAGCATGTAATCATATTTCTTTGGCAACCACAAGCCTTACCCATTTGTTTGAATTAACCATCTATTTGAACTTTTTAACCTCTCATGAGCACTTGAATTGTTATGAACTATGTAAAAGTTAAAATGTGAGGTGGTTGGTTTGGCATTTAAGTGGAACTAATGAAATATGGAGAAAGGTGCACTATTTTGAAAAAGTGAGCACCAATTGAATTGGAAAAAAATAGTAGTATTGCTGTGAAAAAAAAAGTATTCCTTGATAGGTGGTGACTCTTGATCTAATTGTGCTTAAAGAAGTATGGGGTAATTGATGTGAAGGTGGAGTTTGGTTTGACATAAGTATGGTGATTGAATGTTAAAGTATATGTATTAAAGTGCTTAGCAAGATGTAGTCACTCATATATGTAAATGTATCCTACTCGTCCCGCGGCCTACATTACAACCAAGTAAAGTCCTACTTGATCCTAGAGTGAATAAACTCGATTAGTAGAGTAGTACATTACGGGCAAGCCTATGGTGCATCTTTTGTGGCACATGAATATTATTTCTGAGAGTGAGTGAATTCTTTCTATCTTGAGTTCCTAAGTGTTCTTAAATTTTATTATGTGGAACTACTCTCTTTTGTTGTCTGAGAGCATTTGATTCATGAAGGAAAGGTAATGTTAGTGGCTTCTATGTTAGAGTAAGTGGGTGAGTTTTGAATAATGCTTGGTACTTGTGAGTCAAATATTGAGGTGAATATGTTATGTTTTTGTGCTTAGTCTACTTTAAATATTCTTGGTGTGATGAGTTAGGAGAATTGCTTAAAAATGTCGTGTCTATATAAAGTGTAGTTTGATTGATCGAGGATGAGTAAAGGTTTAAGTGTGGGGTGTTGATGATAGTCTATAATTGCGTATTTTAGTCGCTTATTACACTCTAATTTACTGCACTTTAATTGAGTTTGAGCTTTAACCGCTAGTGTTTTGCACTAACTGTGTGTTTATGCCTTGTAGGAGTGATTTCGAGCTATATAGATGTTATGGAATGAATTCAAGTGATTTGGAGCTTTGAAGTCTGAGTAAAAGCCCAAGGAATTAAGCCGGGATCGTGTTCGGGGGTCAAATTTGATAGTTAAGAATAAACGAAGACTCGAGGAGGCATTTTGCGCACTGTCTAGTAAAATAAACATAACTCTTTGCTCCAAACTCCATTTGGGATATAATATATGGTTGGAAAGCTAACTCAAAGAGCTACAACTTTCATCTTTTACGTTTTTCCAATTCTAAATAGAACAGGGTGAAAAATGCGGTCGAATCCGCGACCGCGGACCTAACGCACAAATGGGGCAGAAACTTTTCAATATGCGCGGCCACTAGCGCGGTCGCGCTACTCCAAACCTGAAAAAATGTCCTTTTTCGCGTAGGAGAAGGTATAATTGTTTGGGCCCGACCCTACTTGGTATATATACATGGAAAAATGGTATTTTGAGGTAGGTTGGACATATTTTGGACATATATTCGACCTAAGGAGGCGGAGACACAATAGGAGCAAGGCGGGGAATTCTTCTACGAGTTTTTCCTTCCTCTTCCGTTTTTTCATTGTTGGTTATAACTTTTGGTATTGTATTTTTACATACTATTATGAATAGCTAATTTGTTATCTAAGGTTTTGATGGAACCTTTTGTAGGATAAATTCTTGTTATGTTTTTATATAGTTGAGCCATTGGATTTCTCTACTTGTTCAACTACGTTTATATTGTGGTTGGTTGAAGATCTCTCAATCAACTGTGCCTATGTAGTGTGTATTACTCGGGAGAGAGTGAATATTTAGGTAGTTGTTGAACAACATCACTCCCGACGTATGTGAGGAATCAATAACGAAGGGTTTAAAGGTGGGATTAGAGATAACGAAACCTTGGGTGCAATCTAAGTGAGCCGTACTTAAAGTCAGCTAGCGTAACTCGGGAGAGTATGTCTAGTTTATTGTCGTAATTACTCGGGAAACATTTACGGCAGTCAGAGTGCTCATGATCGGTAGAGAATACTTAGGCGAAATTATAGAAGACATAGCGGGAAGGATTCCGACAATTGGGAAAATCATAACTCTAGACCTCCTTAATCTTTTCTCCAACCCATAGTATCTTTAGTGTTAATTTAATATTTTTATTTGTTAGTTAGTTAGTTAAACGCAAGAATATTAATATCTATAAGTCAGGAATTGTTCAAGCTTGTATTCTTGGTGATAGTGAACAACTATAGCTAAGCCTTAGTTCTCTGTGGAATTCGACTCCGGACTTGTAAATCGGATTTTATTTGCAACGACCGCTTAGTCCTTTTTGCATAGTTGGGCGTGATCAATGATCTTTTCTTCCATGAGGCATATTTTTAAAATCAACTTGAACTTGGATAGAGTCACATCCTGTGATATGTTCTACTTCTTTTTTAATGTTCAAAGCTGAATCCTCAAGTGACTTCATGCAGCCACTCAATCTAATCAACTTCAGTGTTTGGATATCGGCGAAGCTAGACGGGATCTCTTGAAGCTTCTCACAACAACGTATAACCAGTTTCTCAAGAACGGGGAAGGATTCCTCTGAGGAGCGCCATTCGGTCATATTAACACCCCTTAAGTTCAAATATTTGAGTGCTAGGAACTTGTAATCACCTACATCCCAACATCCGATATCTTCATCCTTGGAGCATATTCGACGTAGTTTGAGTTTCTCAAGATTTCGCAGTCTTGCAATATTTGAAACAACTTTTTCTATTAGGAAAATGCTATGAATGGACAAATCCTTTAGATTTGAGGGGAAAACAAGACAGTAATCGCCCCTTCCGATTCCACAGATATGCGTCTCTGGCCTGTCTGAGAAGCCCACTTCGAGAGATTGAAGTGGGAGTTCTTCAATATTTGGCATATCAAATTCTGGTGTGCAGAAGTCATGATATTTAGGTCGTTCTTTATGGACCGGAAAAATTTTAGGTTCAACAATGTGGAGCTTGAGTTGTTTAATATTTGGAAATCTCCACCAGAACTCCGGAGTCATATCATTTCCCGAAAGACTTCAAGTTCGATAACACAGTTTGTGAAGATTCTTCAAAAATTGCTCGATCATTGTCTTCCCATGCGAATTTAATTTCCAAATAGCAGCTTAATGAAATAGGTTGCCACCCCACCTGCAAAGTTTGTAGATCGAGTAGGGTATGAATTGGAAGATACCTCAAGTGAGTTACTGCTTGCATAGCTTTAGCCCAAAAACGTCCCTCCAAGTAGACATTCTACAAATCCAACACCCGAACAAGTCTAATGCAATCAAGTAAAAGGACATTATTTGTCCAACTCAGGTCCCATTTATAGAGTTTTGTATGAGCAATGAACTCAAGAGACCTACCATGACATTGAGCAAATGATCCCACTTCACTCAGCTCTGCCAACATTGGAATTTTATCCAATGAATATTCATGCTCCATCAACTGCTTGGCCAAATCGTCATGAACATACATGCATAACCGAGGTTCCTTTGCACCTAAAGATTGGTCTGGATTATACGGGATTATGAGCTGCATAAACTTTTCTTTTGCAACGTTTCTCAAGCAAAACTCACGCACTACATCATGAAGAATGCAGTACTTTATCTCACCATTATCTCTCCTTTTAGAAACCATTATGAGGCTTTTGTTCGCTACATCATTCAAGAAATTTTTAGAGTCTTCCTCCAAGTTGTCTGTGTCCGAAAATTGTAGTCTTCCGGAAACAATCCCATGTAAAGAAGGCAAGCCTTTAATTGATCTTCCAGATGGTTGTAACTTGATTCTATTATCTTCATGCTTTGCTCTTCTAAAGCATGGGAACTTAAATGATTTGCGACCTTAAACCACAAAGAGGTTTGCCTTTTCTTTGAAATAATTCCAGCAATCTGTCACGACCCGTTTTGCCCTCCGAAAGGTATCGTGACGGCACCTAGTCTCTACGACTAGGTAAGCCTAAAATTTGCGAAAAATAATAGAATCAATAAAATAAAGACAGAAAAGAACTCAAGTAGATATAACATAGCGGCTCAGCATATACACTTTCACTTCCCAAAACCCGGAATGTCACGATAGTCACAAGCTCTGTACCAAATGTAGCTCTATGCAATGAAACAACGGAAAATACATAAGTCCTCTATGCCTATACTAGAGTAGAAGGGGACTCGTGGGATTCTGCGGACGCGGCAGAACTACCTCGCTGTCTCCTGGCAGCTGCTAGAACGACTCCTAGCCACGATACTGTGTGCTGGTACCTGGATCTGCACATGGGAAAAACATGCGAAGGAAATCGCGTGAGTACTCCACATTCAGTACTCCGTAAGTGCCAAGCCTAACCCCAGTCAAGTAGTGACGAGGTCAGGTTGAGGCTCTACTGTGTTTTTAAAACAAGTCAATATAAATTTAAAACAGTGAAACATAGATAAGCAATGATAAACATGATTAATGAAAACTGGAAGAATTTATAACAGACAGAGAGCCCTTGGCTCAGCACAACATATATCTCAACAGTAAATGTGCGATGCAGTACAAGGGGAAAGCTCCCGGATCCCAGTCCGTAGTTCCAATTTATATATGCTATGCAGTACAGGGGGAAAGCTCCCGGATCTCCGTTCGTAGTCCCAATTTAAATATGCAAAGCAGAAGTATGTCGGGTACGGCTTAATTAAACAGTCCAGAAAAAATAACAAGCAAGAATAGAGTAAAGCTACCTAAGCATGGCGCAACTAGTAGCAACTAAGAGGAAGTCAAGTAAGGACAGGTAGGCATGCTTATTCTTAAGCTAACTATTCAGTTAAGACAGGAAACAATAATATAGGAATGAAAATGAGTGATTTCGGGGAAGTAAAAATGGAATTTTAGCAACAATGACCCGTGTACGCACTCGCCACCTCGCATACACGGCGTCCACGTAACAAAATCAGTATAAAAATGCCTAAGGGGAAATTCCCAACACAGAATTAGGCAAGCCACTTATCTCGACTGCGCTAATCAACTCAATACCACGCTCTTGCCACGAGTGTCCGACTCCGGGTGGCCCAAATCTATTCAAATCGATTGCATAATGTAAATATCACTTCAAGGGAACAAAATAGCGAATTATTTCTAAGCTAATACGCAAAATTAGGAAATTCGCCCAAAAAGTCCCTCAGGCCCACGTCTCGGAATCGAGTAAAATTTATATTTCCTGAATACCCATTCGCTCATGAACCCACTCAAACAAGAATCAACAAAATTCGACGTCTAAATCTCCCTAAATCCTCAGATTACTACTTGGGAAAATTTCATCCCAATTTCATGATTTTTCATCCAAATTCATTGATTAGATTGAGGAAATTGATAGAGATTATTGATATACAAAGGGATTAAGGTTAGAAAACGTTACCTATGATTCTCCTCTTCAAATCCCACTGAAAATTGCCAAGTTCCGAGATCACAATCTATTTTGGAGTTATGAATTTCAAACCCTCGGATTTTGGTATACCCAGCCCAGATGTTTCGCACCTGCGACACTGGGATCGCACCTGCGGTGCCGCACCTGCGGAAACACAAATCGCAGGTGCGGAAACTCATTAAAAGACCTGGGGTCGCACCTGCGGTGGCTGGGTCGCAGGTGCTGCTCCGCACCTGCGGATACTCTTCCGCGCCTGCGAGTCGAGCCAGCCTAAGCTACGTCCGCACCTGCGTGCACCCCCTTCGCACTTGCGTGTTCGCACCTGCAGAAATACCATCGCAGGTGCGAGACACCAGAACCAGAATGGTTCAGCTGCTCTTAAAGTCCCAAGTTCACCCGTTGGGCATCCGAAACAGCTCCGAGGCCCCCGGGACCTCAAGCAAACCTACCAACTGACCCTAATACCTTGTTCAAACTTGGTCGAGCCTTAAAAACACATCTCAGAAATCAAAATCATCAATTATGCATAGATTCAAGCCTAAGAACTTATGAAATTTCTAGAATTCACATCTGATGCCGAAACATGTCAAAACTCATCCGAATGACCTCAAATTTTGCACACATGTCACAAATGGAATTACGGACCTGTTGTCGCTTTCGGAATCTCATTCCGAGTCCGATATCAAAATTTCACCTATCGGTCGAAATCGCCGAATTTCTAGCTTTCTCCAATTCAAGCTTAAATCTACAACCGACCTCCAAAAAAAAAATTCCGAACACGCTCCTAACTTTGAAATCACCTAACGGAGCTAACGGAGTCGACGGAATTCCATTCCGGATCCGTCTTCACACAGCTCTAGCTACAGCCATATTTCTAAAGCTAAATTCCACATTTATGGACTATGTGTCCAAAATCACCCCGGATTTCATCACTCAACGCTCCGACAAGTTCCAATAACATAAATAGACATGGGAGAAGCGGTTAATAGAGGATCGGGATGCTAATTCTTAAAACAACCGGCTGGGTCGTTACACAATCAAGACAATCACCAGTGGTAATCCTTTACAGTTTTTGGTTACTCGCAATCCTGCTCTCATCCTCCGTGAGAAATCAAAGAAAATATGGATTGCTGTGGAGCTTAAGCTGCCTAACCACTTGTTCATCTCGAGTTGTTACCACTACTCTGCTTCCATCTTCACCATGCGGGAAAGATAATCGCAACTCTTCCCATGCCTTAACTTCCCATATATCGTCTAACACGATGAGGTATCTCTTGCGCATTAGACTCTTTCGCAACTCGTGAGGTATGTCTTCATCTCTGATACCATTCATACTGCCTACGACTTGTTTAAGAATCTCAGAGAACACCCTCGTCGAGCTGTATTCTTTTGAAATAGAGCACCATGCTCTAACGTCAAAGTGTCTATTATCAATAAAATGATTAAACACCTGTCTAGCCAAAGTTGTTTTGCCGAGTCCAGGCATTCCAACAATCGAGATAATGTCTAGTTCCTTTGTTCCTCCAGCCAATTGTTGAATTATGCTTTTTGCATCAGCCTCAAAACCAACTACTTCATCCTCCATTGATGGAAGACTATGTTTGGTAGAAGCCGTTGCTTGAGCAAGAGATCTTTCACCACCCTCAATGCTCTCCGTGTCAATTAGCTTTGTCTCTCTTCGGCTGCTAGAAACAAATATTACTATGTTAGAATTAGATCGATTGGCAAAGAGTTGTCGCGTAATGTTCAAATTAGATCTTATAAATTACCTTTTCTTCTTGATTCCCCTGTTATCCCTGTACATGAACTTATTCTTTCCTCCTTTTCTGTCATTGAAAGACATTCTATTCTTCACGTCAAATTAAAATAAGACCTATGTGGATTAGCAAAGTTGGATAAGAGGTAATTCTTCATTTGGAAAGTCCCACTATACCAACGTGAACTATGGAGGGATGATGATGAGTTTGAAGTATAAGCAGAGTAAAATCTGGAGCAGTGTATCAAGTTCAGACGACTTCAACTGGATTGAGCGGGATGTCATCCTAACCTCCAAAAATAATTTGAAAATGGTTTCGAATTAACGAGGTGTTTTCACATATACATAACATATGGTCTGATGACATATTACAAGTATCATTTTGTTATATGACATTTATTCATGAAGATTAATAAAATATAATACAGGAAATCATAAAAAAACATATCCGATATTTGTTAGGCCATTTTGTTTTATTCAAATTGCGATTGATCAACGGATGATTATTTCCTCGAAAATAGTTGGTCTATTGCTCATTAATTGGGTGATAGTCTTTACCTTATGTATAATCTTTTTGGATTAATAATCTACAATAGCATCCTACTAAAGATAGTAACTTGTATCACTTTATAAATCACCACTAGTTTTGCAAAAAAAAAAAAGGATAATACATAATTACTCATTGAGGTTGTACCAAAGTTAACTAAATATCAAATTGCAGATAAACCTTTCCTCAAATGGATCTTATTAGAAGAACCACATAACCTTATCTTAAATGAATGGATCATGTATATAAATTAAATATGTAAATTTATATTCATTGATTCCTGTAATACTTTGTTAAGAAAGCATGTCAATAAATATAAAACTAATAATTAATATTTAAGAATAGTAGATATATAAGATTATCAAATTTTACATGCTACTATTTTGGAGATTGTACTGATTCATAGAATGATATTCTTCTCTATATATTTTTTTGACCAATTAATATCCTTCTTCTCGTTTCTGGGATGCATAATTAATCCTTGAAGCCATTTTTTCACTCTGTGACTTATAATCCTCATCCAAATTCAAGAAAATAAATATTTTAATTAGTAAGTACCTCTTTTCTTCTTTTTTATTTTCGTTTCTTTGTTATATTTACATTTCTCTTCTTCCTTGTAATATTTCGCCGGATAAGTTGATGATTCCGGTGAGAACCAAATTTTATGTTACAATTATGTTTCTTCTTTTCATTTTACTTTTTTTTTCTTCTATAATTTTCTTTACTTTTTTTCTTTCTTTCCTTTCTTCTTTCTTTTTCCCGTTTTTTTTTTCTTGATGTTTTTCACCGGAAAAAATGGTGATTCCGACGATATCATCTTTCTGTAATTTATCTCCGCCTTTTATTGTTCTATTCCCCATAAATTTAGAACATCATTTTGAGCCCTGCTGTTTTGACCCAAGAACACCACAAAGCGTTGATGGAGGTGAACTTGACAAATTCTGAACCTACACAAAGCCAAAAAAAAAAATTAAAACCTAAGTTAAGCAAAGCAACCTTAAAGAAGCAAAAAGAAGAGAAAAAAAGGAATATATACCCTGTGGTTTTCGAGAGAGGAGTGAGCCATTTGATGAGTTAACTCAGTGATATAATCTTCCTCATCACTTGTTGGAGTTGTGATAATCTGAGGCTGTGTTTGGAGTTTAGAGAGAAAGGGTTACCCTAATAAGAAAGGGTTGCCCTAAGTATTAAGGGTTTCAGATTTAGGCCCACAAATTCGGGCCCAATTGCAAATACTGATACTAGGCTCATTATTCAGCCTATTAGTTAGTTAGTGTAGAGCAAATAATAAAGGGACACTTGTCCAAATCTGTTACAAAATCTGTTAGAAAAGATTTTTTTTTCATGTATAAATAGATTAGTCCTTGTACAGCTTTAGACACAGAAACTAAGAGAAAATTCTTCTACAATATTTGTTTACATTTTCATGGTACCAGAGCATGTATAAAATTCCTGCAAAACCAATTCATACTTTTTTTTTCCTTTGATTTACAATGGAAGAAATTCCCCCTCCTCTTGCTGGAAATACCAGTAACTCTTCTACTGAAAGGAGTGATGGATCTACTGTAACTGATACAATAGATTCATCACATGCCTTTTATTTACATCCTTCAGACTATCCCGGCATGAATCTGGTCTCCACTGTCTTTGATGGCAGAAGCTATGGAGGCTGGAGGAGAGCAGTGGTGATAGCTCTTTCAGCTAAGAACAAGCTAGGATTAATTAATGGATCCCTAGTTGTTCCTGATGCTGAATATGGTTTGCTCAAACATTGGATCAAATCCAATGATATGGTTCTTTCTTGGTTGCTCAATTCTCTCTCAAAAGAAATTGCTGAGAGTGTTTTGTATTCCCAAAGTGCAAGAGTCTTGTGGTCTGACCAGGAAGACAAATTTGGTCAAGCAAGTGGTGCAAAATTGTTTCAATTACAAAAGGATCTTAGTGTTGTGACACAAGGAAACTCTAGCATTTCTAGCTATTTTACCAAAATGAAAAGCTTATGGGACGAACTAGATGCTCTTAATACATTTTCTGCTTGTTCTTGTGACTGTACTTGTGGTGCTAAAGTCAAAGGAAATAAGGCACACCAAGATGAAAGGTTGTTGCAATTCCTTATGGGTCTAAACGACACTTTTATTGGTGTTAGAAGCAATATCTTATTATCTTCCCCCTTGCCTACTATTGGTCAAGCATACTCCCTAGTCATTCAAGATGAAAAACAAAGGGAAATTCATGTTGCACCTACCTATCCGACGGATTCAGCATCCTTTTTGGTCCAAAACTATCATGGAAAGAAGTTCAATGACTATAAGGCTAACTACAACAATTCTGAACTTAAGAAAGGATCTATGTTCTGCAATTATTGTAATAAGACAAATCATAGCATTGAAAAATGTCATAGGCTTCATGGTTATCCAGTGGGATGGAAGTTCACTAAATCTAAGAAGTATCAGGGACAAGCTCAATCTAACCAAGTTTATACCACTAGTGAAGCCTCCCATTCAGATGACATCAGTTCAGATTTAAAGAGTTTGGGTCCAGAAAAGGTTTCTCAGCTTATGCAGATTCTAGAGCAGATGAATCAAAAGAATACCAACACCATTGAAGCTTCTGTCAACCTAAGTTGTGCTGGTATGGTGCAGTTCTTTAATTCTTATGCTTGTTTGTTACATATCAATAGTGATTCTTGGATTTTAGGCAGTGGAGCAACTGAGCACATGACTTTTGATAAAGATCTTTTTACAAATCTCACATTATTGACCAAACATATAATGGTTAATCTACCAAATTCTCATAGAGTCAAGGTTACTCAATCGGGTTCTATTTGTCTCCTGTATAATGTGGTGCTTCATAATGTACTTTATATACCTTCTTTCAGGTTTAACTTGTTATCAGTTCACAAACTCTGCAAATATCTTCACAAATTCCTTCTGTTTACACCTAATTCTTATCTCATGTTGCAGGGCCCTTCACTGAAGAGCTCTCTGGTTCTTGGTAAAGAAGAAGGAGACCTATATATTCTCAAGTCTAAGAAGAAGAATTCCAGTTCAAGTCTAAAGAACATGATCAATTTAAATCCAAGTTGTCTGTCTTTTACAGATTATGCTCATATTTTTACTAGTTGTTCCAGTTTTTTTGATTTAAATGTAAAAGAAAAGCTATGGCATTATAGACTAGACCATATGCCTTTAAGAAATATGAAGCATATTATTCCAGTTTCCTCCTTTTCCTTAAAATTCACTTGTCCATGTATTATTTGTCCTATGGCTAGGCAAACTAGGTTACCATTCTCATCTACTATAATCTCTACCAAATCTATCTTTGAATTAATACATGTGGATACCTGGGGGCCCTATAAATCTTCAACACATGATGGTTTTAAATATTTTGTGACTATTGTAGGTGATTTTAGTAGAGCCACTTGGACTCATTTGATAAGTACCAAATCCAATGCTTTTTCTATCATACAGTCTTTTATTTCTATGGTTGAAAGACAACTTAATTCCCATGTTAAAATCATTAGATCAGATAATGCCTTTGAGCTAGGTACTGGTACATATCAATCTGATTTTTTAAATCAAAAGGTATTCTCCATCAAACCTCATGTGTCTCTACTCCACAACGAAGTGGATTTGTGGAGAGAAAACACAAGCACTTACTAGAAACTGCCAGGGCTTTATTATTTCAGTCTCATTTACCCATAATTTATTGGGGTGAATGTTTATTGACAGCCACCTATTTGATAAATAGATTTCCTTCCACAGTTCTGAACTACAAAACACCTTATGAAAAGTTGTTTAAAGTTAAGCCTGATTACTCACATCTTAATGTTTTTGGATGCCTATGCTTCACTTCTACTCTTGTCACTCACAGAAAAAAATTTCAACCTAGGACTTTACCATGTGTTTTTGTAGGGTATCCTTATAACAAGAAAGGTTACAAAGTTTTGAATCTTCAAACAATGAAAATAACTGTTTCAAGAGATATAGTATTTCATGAGGAATACTTTCCCTTTCTCAACAGTAAGAATTCTACTAATTTTTTTCCTACCAGTACTATTATTCCTGAGAATGTTGAGTTTTTTCCTGATCCTACTGTTTCTAAAACTGTTTCTACTCCTCCCATACACACAAATCATCATTCTACAGTACCTGAGTCTTTTGATCATTATGTGTATGACCCTGATTCCTCTTATTCTGGTTCTCCTCCCTCTGGTTCAACTACACCAGAGCCTAATTTGCAGCAGTTAGTTAGGCACTCTTCTAGAACTCACGAAAGGCCTTCTTATCTAGATGATTACATTTGCAATGATGTCCACTTAACAGATGTTACTTCTAATTGTTTCCTTAGCCCTATTGAACCTAACTCTCTTCCATTTGCCAATTTATCTTCTACTAACCAAGTCATGCTCAAGTGTGTTGCTAATATTCAAGAACCACTGAGTTTTGTTCAGGCAGCACATCACCCTAGTTGGCAAGAAGCCATGGCCAAGGAAATTTCTGCCTTACAGTTGAACAAGACTTGGGATGTTGTGTTACTGCCTCCTGGTAAGAAGGCATTGCCATCAAAATGGGTTTATAAAATCAAACAACATTCTGATGGTAGTTTAGAAAGATTAAAGGCTAGGTTGGTGATTCGAGGTGATATTCAATAAGAAGGTGTGGACTATAATGAGACATTTTCACCAGTGGTGAAAATGACTACTATAAGGTGCATTTTGGCTACAGCTACAAAAAGGGGGTGGGGTCTTTTTCAGCTGGATGTGAACAATGCCTTTCTTCATGGAGACCTCAATGAAGAGGTCTACATGAAGTTTCCAGCTGGGCTTAATCCTCCTTCTCCTAACCATGTCTGTCTGCTTAAAAAGTCCATTTATGGACTCAAACAGGCTTCCAGACAATGGTATGCTAAGCTCACATCTGCTCTTAATTTCAAAGGATACACTCACTCCTTAAATGATTATTCTTTATTTTTTAAAAAGGCAAATGGTTTCATTTCTATAGTTGCAGTTTATGTGGATGACATTTTACTAACTGGAAACAATCCAGCAGAATCACAGACTTTGAAGGTGTTCTTAGACACAGAGTCCAAAATTAAAGATCTTGGGCAATTACATTATTTTTTGGGAATAGAAGTGATTCGGGAGCCCTATGGTCTTATTCTTTCTCAAAGAAAGTTTGATTTGGACTTGCTACAAGAATTTGATTCTTTACATCTATCACCAGTTTCTGCTCCTTTAGATTCAACCACTAAATTACAAGTAAATGAAGGGAAGCCTATTTCTGATCCTACCCTATACAGGCATCTGTTAGGAAAACTGAATTATCACTCATACAAGGCCGGACTTGTCTTTCACTGTACAGCATCTCATCCAATACATGCAGGATCCCCGTGAGCCTCATCTTGCTACTGCTCTTCGAGTGCTTCGATATTTGTTAAAAGATCCAGGATTAGGGTTATTCATGTCTGCTTCTCCTTCTTTTGAACTCATGGCTTTCTGTGATTCCGATTGGGGTACCTGTTCAGACACATGAAAATCAGTTAGTGGTTTCTACATATCTCTTGGGTCTTCGCCAATAACGTGGAAATAAAAAAAAAATAGACATCTATTTCATTAAGCTCCGTAGAAGCTGAGTATAGATCTATGCGGAGAGTGGTGGCAGAACTTACATGGCTTGTTCGTCTCTTTGAGGACCTCTCCTTTCCAGTCCCTTTGCCGGTTCCTCTTCACTCCGACAGTCTGGCTGCGATTCACATAGCTAAGAACCCAGTGTTTCACGAGCGGACAAAGCATGTCGAAATCGACTGCCATTTTGTTCGTCAACAATACTTGGCTGGTCTAATTTCTTTGTATTTCGTTCGATCTTCAGACCAACTGGACGATCTCTTCACAAAGTCACTCACCGGACCTTTACACACAACTCTCCTTCACAAGTTGGGTGTTTCATCTTCCCCTACAATTTGAGGTGGGGTGTTGGAGTTGTGATAATCTGAGGCTGTGTTTGGAGTTTAGAGAGAAAGGGTTGCCCTAATAAGAAAGGGTTGCCCTAAGTATTAAGGGTTTCAGATTCAGGCCCACAAATTCGGGCCCAATTGTAAATACTGATACTAGGCTCATTATTCAGCCCATTAGTTAGTTAGTGTAGAGAAAATAATAAAGGGACACTTGTCCAAATCTGTTACAAAATCTGTTAGAGAAGATTCTTTTTTCATGTATAAATATATTAGTCCTTGTACAGCTTTAGACACAGAAATTAAGAGAAAATTCTTCTACAATATTTGTTTACATTTTCATCACTACTCTCTGTTTTCATTGAGCAAACAACTGACTCCATCGGCGAACTCTGATCCGATTTCGGACCCAACATGTATGAGAAAATTCCGGCAACCTTGTCGGTGGGTGATGAATGGCTTTTGATTTATGATAAGAGCTTTTCGGTGGGTGACGAATGGTGGCCGGCCAAAAGGATCAGAGAAAGAGGGGAGACAGAAGGTTATGGTTACAAAGGGGAAAGGGGAGAAATGGTGAAGAAAGAGAGATAGAGAAAAAAAATGTAAAAGAAAAAGAATAAAATAAATTTAAGAAGACAAATAATAAGGTAAACTGAAAAAATTAAAAACAAAATGAATTTGACACGTGGCAAACAAGGATTGGTGCGTGATTTGCACTTCTTCTTTTGAAACAGGGGATGGATTAAAAAGGTGGTACTTATTACACTTCTAACAAATGCAGGGGGTCATAGGACACTCGTATTTTTAAGGGGTGCAACTGGCACTTTGGTACAACCCCAATGGGGTAATTATGTATTATTCCAAAAAATAAAGTCGCATAATTTGAAAAAAAAAAGTCGCATAATACTCTAATTCCTAATAAAATATATCCGACAATGTCCATATTCAATCAACCAGGCCGATGTTGATAAAAAGTATTTATGCTCATCACAAGATTATATGGGCCTATGAGGCCAACGGATCATACTCTTGACTCATACTGATGAGAATTTTACCTCCACTAAATCAGTTCCCTTTTTTTATGATAATTACCTGTAATTACAATGTAGATGGCATGATACTGTACAATTTTCTTTAATTCTATTAGTATATAGAAGTTAAATGAATGTCTTTAAAATTTAGCTACCTGTACTATCTGGTTTTATTTCTTGCGAAAAAAAATCAAAAGTAATCTTGGTAGATCTCGTTGATACCAACATACCAATCATTTCTCATTATTTTTGGGGTTTTAACGAATTTCTTCGAGGTATTATTACTTTTAGCTTGTCGCCCATGCCAGATACTTTTAGCCCGTCGCTCGTGTCAGAAACTATTTATATCTGGTAGCCAAAAAAGAGTATAAAATTTGTATAATTTTTTTATATAAAATGCATAATGTATATTTATACAAACAAATTTTATACATTTTTCGGCTATTATTTTTACAACAGCTATACAGTGTCATTTTTCCAGTTTCTTTTCATTTTTATGCCTAGAGTACTACTGTTTAAGGCCTCATTAGCCACTATAAGGATAAAATTGAAGCTACCTCTCTAGATCGGGTGGGGTTTCTTGGAACGAAATAGAAAGAAAATCATTAGCAAAGCATAAACATCATCACAAATAAAAAATCATTACAATAAATTTAAAAAAAAAACAGACTCAAGAAATTGGTTACAAAGCTTTAGGCTAAAAACGAATTTGATTTTTCAGAAATAAGAGAATCTCACCTTGCACTAAGAATGTTGCTGCAGATAAGATTAATTCTTCTGTGGTTTTTTGAATTTATGGTTTTGACGAGTGATGATTAATGGTTTTAGTTGGGATTATTAAATTTAATAAATAAACAATAAAACAATTATGTATATTAATCAATCCTCGCCTAACCCCCATCAGGAAGGTGGCTATAAACAAAACAAATATCCTGCACGTTGAAAAAGAATTTCAAACTTATGTTCAGACCTAACTTATGTTTGGGGCAGGATTAAAATAGTTTCTTAAATATACTTTTGAATATTTTGGTTATTTAAGTTTACTAAAAGTGACTTAGGGATGGCAATGGGGCAGGGGCGGGGCGGGGCGGGCGCAGGGGCGGGGGCGAGTTTGGCAAAACCCACAAAAATTTCAACCCGCCCTGCCTCACTCCACATAGTTATTTTCTCAATTTTCAACTCGTCCCGCCCCGCCCTGCTTGCAAGAACACCACTAATTTGTGCAGCAACACCTTGAACCCCTCTCCAGAGTGAATACTCCAAATTTATATGTTTTTTGTTTTTACTTGTGAAGCTAATATTAAGCAGCACGTAATTGAAGAAGTGATCACGTCCAACTCTAGTCTAAAAAGGATAAGCGATTCCTGCAAATATAATCCAGTCTAAGAGTCCGGAGTCGAATCCCACAGAGAACTAAGGTTTTGCTATAACTGTTCACTATCACCAATAAGGCAAGCTCGAACAACTCCTAAGTGATAAATATTAAGATTCTTCTAACTAACACTAACAAATTAAAATAGTAAATTAGCAACGAAGAAACTAAAGGTTGGAGACAAGATTGAGAAGGTCTAGAGTTATGATTTCCTCAATTGTCGGAATCATTTCCGCTATGTTTCCTATAATTTCACCTATATATATTCTCTATTCACCGTGAACACTTTAGGTGCCGTAGTTGTCTCTCGAGCAACTACAACAATTTACTAGACATATTCTCTCGAACTACGCTAGTTGGCTTTATCTATATAGTAGCTACACTTGGAAGACTATGTTGGCTTTAACTTTGTGGTGGAGATGTTTGGAATTTATTTTAGCCTATGGACAGTATACCCTGGTGCCTAGTGAGAGCTTGATAGGTGTTGCTTGGTATTTTTCACTGGTAATTGAATTTACATACACTGACAGGAGAAGGAAGTACTCAGCTTATTATGTTGTAATAGCTAGTTCATTAGACTTTAGCTTTTCTATCTTTTTAGTTGCTAGTAGCTTCATGCAACTTCTATTTTGGTTTGCACATCTTGTAAGCTTTGGACCCATTCTGGGATTTTATTTATATATTAGTCACTAGGCAGCCTGCCTAGCGGTATATTTGTTAAAAAAAATCATCAGTTTGTAATTCAACTTCAAATTTACGCTATATTTTAATAAACAAAGTTAACATATTTTCTCTTCAGTTTCAGTAGTACATGTGATCATTGAAAACATATATAGTATATAGAACTTCACACATATAGAAAACAACTATTACAGCATGAATTTCATATGAACACAAAATCAAAGTGCCCTCGAAATGAAAAAAGACATTCAAAAAGATTACTGAAGTAAACTTGTAAAACGCAATTGAAAGATGGCTCATCCATGATATACTTACTCCAGAGAATGACTTAGAATTAGATTTGAAAGTGTATTTGATGTATCATTATTCAAGTGAGATTAGTATTTAAATAATTCTAATATTGAGTTAACTCCATTTGTCGTTATATTTGAAAATAATTAGTTGTAATTCTTTAATATATTTTTAAAAGGTAAAATGACCGATACACATTTCGTATTGGAGAACATATTTCATCTTAATTTGAAGGACATATCTTTTGAATTTTTTTGACGAAAATTGTAGTCATTTGTGTAATATGATACTGAATCCAAAAATGATTGATATATCTGTTTTGGGTAATTAAATAACCGCATTTTTTTTTAATTATGATTCTTCAAAAGGCCATCAATAAAAATAATTATATATATATATATATATATCATAAATGAAGTTTAAAACTCGATTGTCCTTTTAGAAATTTATAATTATTTTTGTAGTCAAGAAATCCACTATTTCAACTAATTTTATTACTATTTAAATATGTTTTTAGATGTCGTGAATTATCTTAGTACAATAATTGATAATATCCGAGTGTATTATTGATTCTTGCTCAACATTTCAAATAATTATAATAGTTAATTTAAAACTTTTGAAATTAAAGATACAATGTAGAATAATATTATTAATGAAATAGTCTTATATATTTTAAAGTATTTTAGCAAATAAAAGACTTTCACCCAAATGAAAATATAAAAAAAGTTACTATGTTATCTTCCAAGAACGTTTTACATCCTCTTTCTTTCTTGATTTAATTTTTGGTATTTGTCCAAAAGGTAAACTTCTAAATACCAAGTGGTTATGTTCTCTTTCGTTAGTCTTTTTAGTTCTTTCCTTTTCTTACTATTCATATATAATTTAACTGTAAATATTTATATAATTAATATTTTTACAGTTCTAAATATTACATTTTCTACGTAGGCCAAATAAGGAAGAATATAATATATAAAATTTTGTTGATTTTGTAGTCCTAAATATTAGGAAAATAATTAAATGATTATTTCTACATATTAAGAAAATAACTAAATTACTATTGTGTTACCTTAATATTGTTCTCGCATCTTCATTTTTGTTCTTTAATTAACGTAATTAATTAGGAAAAAAGCTAAAGTTAGAAATTATTACGTATTTTTGTAACAGGCAAATGAGACTCATTAAGTTGTTCAATTGTCGGATGTAAAATAAAAAAAATGTTCAGTCCATCCATTTGATCTGCAAAACCTTGTTTCGCTCTTTCACATTCATATTTTCTAGGGAGAGAGGGAACTTCTCAAGAATCTCTTACATTGGCCGACTCTCTTATTTTATGTTTTTTGGTGAAATACGAAATTAATAAAAATCAAACATTAGTACAAAATGTAGTAGGTGCTTTAGAGTGCAAGAGTTTCCAAGACGATCCAAATAGAAAATTATTATATATGAACTGTTCACAGGGAGAATCATGCTAGTTTAGATGATTTTAACTTTCATAATTCTTTTGGTGGTGAGGGTAGTCCCATTGCGGATCATAATGTTGAAAATGATGAGGGATGCTTTTGGGACGTTTTCTGGGATTCAATCCAAACCAAATGATGAGGCTAAGCGTTTCTATGAACAGTTAGTGGAAGCTAATCGTCCATTGTATGAAGCCTCAGTGCATTCGAAATTGTCTGTTGCAGTTAGATTGCTAAGTATTAAATCGGATAGTTCTATTCCCAAGCGGGAATGGATTCTATTATTGGGCTTATGAATGAACTTAATCCGAGTAGCATTGACTTACCAAAAGATTTCTACACTGCTAAAAAGTTGGTTTCTAAGTTGGGTCTTTCAGAAAGAGAATTGATTGTTGTGAGAAAGGTTGCATGTAAGTCTATAAGGATGACGCATCTCTAGAGATCTGTAAATTTTGTAATCAGCCTCGTTTTAAGGAAGTCACAAATGCCAATACAAAAAAGAAAGTTTCAGTTAAAGTGATGCATTACTTACCTCTTATATCTAGGTTAAAGAGGTTGAATGCATCAATGAGCTCTACTCCTCATATGAGATGGCACCATGAACATAGAAGGCCACCTGGTATTCTCTGCCATCCGTCAAATGAAGAAGCATGGAAGCATTTTCATAGGATGTTCCCCGAGTTTGCTAGTGAACCAAGAAACATTAGGTTCTTTTCCGATAGTGGCACTAAAGAAACCAATAGTGACACTAAATCAAATTTTTATTCGATATTTTAGTTTGTTGAAATATTTTAATTAGTTTTCTGATTGTATATTTACTCTGCATATTTTCTGTTTTTAATTGGCTGTTAAAGCTCTGCTATAAAATATTTTAGTTGTCTGAATGTATATTTATTCTGCAAATTTTCTATTTCTATATGGCTGTTAAAGCCCTGCTATAAAATATTTTTGTTGTCCAAATATATATTTATTCTGCAAATTTTCTATTTTTAAGTGGTTGTTAAAGCCCTGCAATAAATATTTAGTTGTCTGAATTAATATTTATTCAGCCTACTGCTGCTTCATCTATTAAAAAAAAAAAAAACAATAGTGCTACACGTTTTTTTAGAATTACTAAATTGCTAGTGGCCAACCGGTGTCTGAATAATTAGAATATAGAAAGACCATTCCCTATAATTAATGTTTCTTAACACGAGTCAATTAATTGGATGTCCCAACTTATGTCCTCCATTCTGTTTATTTATTTACTCCTTTCGCTTCATTTTTACTTGTTCACTATAATAAAAATATATTTTTACTTTTACTTGTCCATTTTAGTAAATGAAGAAAAAGATAATTTTTTTTTATTTTACTCTTGTCATTAATTACTCATTTTCAAAATTATTTCCCAAGATTCTTCGCAATGCTATTCCATCTGTCTCATATTATCAATCACGATTAATTAAAATTGTTATCTCAAATTATTTGTCATTTTAGAAGTTCAAGAAAAAAATAACTTTCTTTTTCTTTTTTACCCTTAGTATAATTAACCTTTAAAACTACAAGTTAAACATCTCTATTATGAATAACTTTATTCAAATATCAATGAAGAAAGAGTAAAGTAATCAAAATTTTATTTAATTAATTTTTTTTTAAACAACATTTCCAGAGAATCATGACAAATAATATATATGAGACGGGAGAGTATCATTTTGAGGGGTTATAAGGTAAAAACATCTCTGGTAAGTAGTAACTAAAGCGAAGCTCTGCGTTTATATTCTTGCTTAATTATCAAAAAAAGAAATTAGAAGAGAAAGGAAGATGGTGGATGTAGTGTTGAAATTTGTAGTAGAAAACCTGTCGGCGATAATAAAAAAAAACTTGGAAACTGACTGGTGGCACAAAGGAAGATTGTGCACTCTAAACTTCTCTTCGTTTTTCTTTTTTTTAATTATAATTTTTAATGGGAAATTTTTGAGTTAATTTTATCCATGATCATTGAACTTTTATGTTTTTACCCAAAAGTCTTTTTTTTTTGTTACGTAAAAATTATTTAACTTTGTGTTTATTACTCAAAAGTCATTTTTCTTTCTTTTGTTGCACAAAAATCATTTTTTTTTGTAATTAAAATTTTGTATTAATCACCTGTGAAAACATTACAAAGCCATAGCTAATTAACACAATTAGCTATCTCATCTCTAACTATCTATGACTCTCTCCAATTTACAAGCAATCCTCACCTTACATTTTAAAACTCAAAACTCTTTAAAAATTCTTGAACTCTATGGCTAGCTCTAACATAGCTAATATATACAATTTCACGTACAATTGCTTCCCAACCTCTTGACTTATCTTCAAATACTCTATGATACCTTTCCATCCATATAGCATCTATACATTCTGCCTATACCAATTTGAATATTTGAGCTTGCTTTGATTTCCCTTTAGCATTCTTGGCTGCCCACTCAACATGTTGATTTCAATCTGTTGGCATTTGTTTCCACTTTAACCAGTTCTGCATTTTCATCCATATGGCTTCAGTAAAGTTACATTTAACAAACAGATGTCCATTTGTTTCCATCTCAGCTCGACATAGAACACAAGTAGTATCCACTGCCATACCCCATCTTGTTAGCCTATCAGTTGTAGCCAACCTTCCTTGTAAATGCAGCCACATTATAAATCTTGCCTTAGGTTTTGCATCATTCTTAAACATAAGACTCTTCCATAATACTGGACTCTTTTCAGGAAGCAGTTTATAGTATATGTTGTTTGTCATACTCCTTGTAGTCTTGTTACCTGTTATCAAACATAATTTATTCTTTGCTTCCAATATCTTCCTAGTAATCTAGCTGGCCTGAGTTGGTGTTTTAACTTTCATCAATGTCTTGCTTTTGATATAGTAAGTATGTATCCACCTAATCTACATCTTGTCTTACCTGTGACAATATCCCAGCAAATCTTAATTTGAGCAGCTTGGTTCCACAGTTTCATATTGATAAGTCCTATACCTCCCATAGATTTAGGCATACAAACTTTATCCCATGCCACCAGAGATTTCTTGGTGATTTCATTGTTGCCTGACCACACATAACTTCTACAATAAACATCAATAGTCTTCGGGGCCTTTGAAGGAATGAGAAATAGCTGAGCCCAATATGCTTGCACACCAAACATCACTTATTTAACTAATTGTATACTTCCTGCATAGGAAAGTTTCTTTGTTGTTGATGAAGTAATTCTAGATGTGATCTTTTCTATAAGAGGTTGCCATTCCAATACAGAAATCTTCTTTGTAGATAGAGGCACTCCCAGATATTTGAAGGGCGGGTTTCCATGCACAAATCCCATATGGTCTAATCATTTTACTTTACTCTAGTTATCACAAAGTCACATTTGCCAGATTTTATAATATCTTTACTTGAAATGTCTATTATGCCCGTAATATTATATAAATCTTCATATTTATATAATTCCTTCTATATTATATACTATATAATATATTTTTACCTAGGTATTTTATTTATAACAAAAATAAATTAATATTATTTTATTTATTATTTTTATAATATATTCGTACATTTAGTTTTTCCTTAACTGATTTTATTTTAAAATTTTACTATACAAAACTATTCCCAGGCTCGAAATTCCAAACGGACCTCGATTACTCCAAAACATACTCCAAACCAACTTTAAATAACTTTAAAACCTTCAATTAGTTAACTTTTACTTTTAAGCGCCAAAACGCCCCTGGGTTAAGTTATTATAGTTAACTTTAAAACCTTCAATTAAAGTTAAGAAAAAATTAAATATACGAATATATTATAAAAATAATAAATAAAATAATATTAAGTTATTTTAGTTATAAATAAAATACCTAGGTAAAATTATATTATATAGTATATAATATAGAAGGAATTACATAAATATGAAGATTTATATAATATCATGGGTATAATAGACTTTTCAAGTAAAAATATTATAAGATCTGGCAAATGTGACTTTTGTGATAACTAGAGCAAAGTAAAATAATTTTTGTTTAACAAAAGAAAGAAAAATGACTTTGAGTAGGGAACGCAAAGTTAAATGGTTTTTACGTAACAAAAATAAAAGTGACTTTTGGGTGACAAACACAAAAGTTCAATGACCATAGATAAAATTAACTCGAAATTTTTTATATGTTAAGATTTTAGGACCACAAATTTTAATAATTATCTTTTTTTTTTAATTTTATAAACTTCCTCATCAATATTATATTAAAAGTATTATATAAGATGAAGAATAATTAAATCCTTACTTTCGGCGATGACAGCTTGGTCTATGAAAATTTATTTGTACAAAAAGCCGGAAGAGTCGCGATCACATGTCTCTTTAGGAAATCCTTAGATTTTTCAAAATAATATAAGTACTACGTACACGAGAATATGGGTTTTTTGGTTGAAAATATCATGACTTTTAAATTGAGAGTGTTGCTATTTTTCCAAAAAGGGCACTTCACTTGGAAAGTAACAAGGACTAGTTTTGAAGGAAATCAACGCAACAGGAGTAAACGCATAATTCATGATTTTCAAAACCACATGACAGCTTTGTTAGTACACTGTATTCAAAACCAGAAAACTAGAAGATTGTTAGTTTAAGAAAACAAAACTGAAAAAATTTCGAGCCCACAGTTTCCTTGTCTGTCCTTAAGTAATTTAATTTCTTTACAGTTACCCAAGGTTACTGATTAATTCCTCTCAGGATAGAACGGAATAACTATTTTGTGATAGTGGCACTTCAAATCACAGAACTTCGGCAAACTCAAATGGTGGAGCAAATCACACAATAATGCTTACGTTTTGCTTTTGAAAACCAATGCAGAATATTGAGGGGATAGATTTCAGATTTTTCGGTAGTGGAAAATGAGGCTAAGCCTCTCTATTATAGCCAAAGAAGTTGAATCCCAACACGTGCATAGGTGCTTGTTCGTTAATAAGGTGTCTATTCAGCAGAAATTATTCAAATTTCTGTTGAACGGAATGTTTGGTCGCGAACTCAACCGTTGGAAAATGCAATATTTTTTTCCGCGAAAAAATATTAGTAAAGAAAACATTAAATGATGAAAAAGGAAAAAAAATTTAGTCCAAAAAATTATCAATCACTGAAGTCGAAGCTGAGCGAACGACGACGACGACAGCGACGGCGCGAGACACCACTTCTTCTTAACTCTTTAAGAGCTAGAAGATATGCTTCTCTATATAAGCAGAAAGATTTTCTTTCCTTCTTCCAATGAGGGCAAAGTGCATTAGTAAAGTGAACTAATTCAAAATTTAATTTATTTTCCTCCATTTCTTTTCCCACCATTTTCTATTCACACCTCTTTTGTTATTACTAACAAAACCCAACAATCCCTCACATGAATGGGGAATGGCTATCCGAAATATATATGCATGAAAAAACTGCGTGATTCGCAAGTAAGGATTAATCGCATCTGGATAAGTAGGTTTCCCTTTGAACTTTCTGTAGTAAACTTATGTCGGATATACTCGGTCAATCAGTAGATTTGATATCTTTTAACTGTCGAAATTTGGTGTATACCTAGACAACCATAAGTCACATAATCAACCCTTAAACCGTCTTTGGTTCTCATTGTTGTGTTCTTTTCAGCCATGAACACCGCCTGATTTATAAGTGCGTAGAGAACTGGCCTTACAGAATTCTCCTTGAAGCGGCTTACACTTCATACTTACATAGGTGATTCCTAAAAGTGTTATGCCATAGATACACTAGATGATATACCCCGTATCATCCTTAGAAACCATTAAAAAGCCCTAACAATTTATCCTTGGTACTAAACATTGTCTTCATCACGAGAATGGACCAAAATTTTATTTGACAATGTTGAACCGTCACTAATGACTTTGTTTGATCTCCTTGAACCTAGATATTGGGATCTCCAGTCTTCTAGGTAGAATTACCGTCACAGGGACTTGTCCTCGGCTATAGTCCCATTCCCTTTGATGACTTCTCAACCGCCTCTCTGGGTAGGCCTTTTGTAAGCGGATCCGATACATTATCTTTTGACTTTACATAGTCAATTGTGATAATTTCACAAGAGAATAGTTGTCTAATGGTGTTATGCCTTTGTCGAATGTGACGAGATTTCCCGTTATACATAACGCTCCCAGCCTTTCCTATTGCTACTTAACTGTCACAATGTATGCATACAGGTTCAAAAGGTTTGGGCCAAAATGGAATGTCTTCTAAGAAATTCCGGAGCCATTCAGCTTCTTCACTGGACTTATTTAATGCTATAAACTTAGATTCTATTGTAGAGCGAGCGATGCATGTCTGTTTGGATGACTTCCAAGACACTGCTCCTCCACCAATGGTAAAAACGTATCCACTTGTGGATTTTGATTCTGTTAATCTGGTGATCCAATTTGCATCACTATATCCCTCAATAACTGCGCGAGATAATTATTGTAATGCAATGAATAGTATTGAGTATATTTCAAATATCAGAAAACTCGTTTCATTGCTATCCAATGAGCTTGGTTGGGATTAGTTGTGTATCGACTAAGCATACTTATTGCACAAGCTATATAAGGTTGTGTACAATTCATAATGTACATCAAACTTCCCATCACTCGAGCATATTCCAATTGAGATTTTCTTGGACCTTTATTCTTTACAAGAGTATGGTTTAAATCAATTGGCGTTTTTGCTTCCTTAAAGTCCAAATATTTAAACTTTTCAAGAACCATTTTAATATAATGAGATTGAGAAAAAGCTAGACGTTGAGGAGTCTGAAAGATCTTAATTCCCAAAATTAAATCGACAACTCCTAAGTCTTTCATATCAAACTTACTAGAAAGCATGCACTTAGTAGCATTTATGTTAGCAATGTTGTTACTGTCACGACCCAAATTTCTCTCTGTTGGGTATTGTGATGGCACCTAGTCTTAGGGACTAGGTAAGCCTAACAGTTACTGAATAACAACAATAATAAAAGAAGGCTAGCAATCTCGATATAAAATCTCAACAGAATGTACAACTTTCCCAAACCGGTAGTACAAGTCATAAGCTCTACGAAATCTTTCTATCAAATCTAAGTACAACTTTCTAGGAATAAGTAAGTACAGTTGAATGAAAATAAAACAGGAAGGTGACTCCGAAGCCTGCGAACGCCGCAGTAGGTTACCTTGAGTCTCCTCAGCAACAATCTGCGCAGCTACCAACAACCATAAACTGAAGCTGCACACAAAAAAATGTGTAGAAGTGTAGTATGAGCACACCACGGTGGTGCCTAGTAAGTATCAAGACTAACATCGGTGAAGTAGTGACGAGGACTAGTCCGGACACCCACTGATCTAATAGATAAAAGACATAGCAGTAATGACCGAAACAAAATATTTATCTAAAACCTTCGAATATAATTAACGGAAGGAAATTAATAAGTGGATGGAAGTGCAGTAATTAAAGCAACGAAATACCATGACAGAAATACGCAACGACGAAAGGACAGCACGCAAGCCAATGTCGAAAATCACAACACCATAAAACACTCAAACTCAGCACCGCATAAATTTACTCACATCAAGCAGTAGCAAGTAACCTCAATAGAAACCCGTCAAATCCTCGAGTAAAACCTTTAAAACGTGAGTTTATATCGAAAACTTTTGAAAATACAACCTTTTCAAGATATAGGAAAATCTTCTTTGAAGTATACTTTTTCTGAATGTATATGTATACATTTTTATAAAAGAATTCGTCAGAACAAAGTTCCCTTAAAAATACATTGTATTAAAATATACTCTCCCAATACTGCTCATTCAAATATCATTTGTTCAAATATACATTCCTAAATACTGCTCCTTCAAATATCATTTATTCAAATATACTTTTCAATCCCAATCTACTCAATAATAAACCACCGGAACTCGGCCCGTAACTCAATAGATAATCATGCAATGCAATACAGGGGAAAGTCTCAGGTCTCGGCCCGCAATCCCAATGTAAATATGCAATGTAATGCAGGGGAAAGTCTCAGGTCATAGCCCGCAGTCCCAATATAAATATGGAATGCAATGCAAGGGAAAGTCTCAGATCATAGCCCGCAGTCCCAATGTAAATATGCAATGCAATGCAAGGGAAAGTCTCAAGTCATAGCCCGCAGTCCCAATATAAATATGCAATGCAATGCAAGGGAAAGTCTTAGGTCATAGCCCGCAGTCCCAATATAAATATGCAGTGCGATGCAAGGGAAAGTCTCAGGTCATAGCCCGCAGTCCCAATGTAAATATGCAATGCAATGCAAGGGAAAGTCTCAAGTCATAGCCCGCAGTCCCAATATAAATATGCAATGCAATGCAAGGGAAAGTCTTAGGTCATAGCCCGCAGTCCCAATATAAATATGCAGTGCGATGCAAGGGAAAGTCTCAGGTCATAGCCCGCAGTCCCAATATAAATATGCAATGCAAGGAAAAGTCTCAGATCATAGCCCGCAGTCCCAATATAAATATGAAATGCAATGCAAGGGAAAGTCTCAAGTCATATCCCGCAGTCCCAATATAAATATGCAATGCAATGCAAGGGAAAGTCTCAGGTCATAGCCCGCAGTCCTAACATAAATATGCAATGCAATGCAAGGTGCGACGATAAGTTCAACACGAGAACTTCAATCAAATAGTGGAAAAACTCACTAATAAGAAGAAGTCACTTAAGGGAGAAACCAAATATCAATGAACAATGTAACGAGGAGTAAACCTAACAATTACAGCAACAATTCACAATACTCAAGTCAATAAATAGAGAACCAAATCATCATGGAAAGGGAAACAACTATAACCAATCTCGCCTAACAGTTTGTTTCACGGAATAAACTCGGCTTAAGCAAATATTCAGTATTAAGAGGCACCAAGGAAACACCGCCAATACGAGTGATGGCTAACTATACCTAAGTAACATTTAAGGAGAATCATGTAAATCATCATATACAAATCACGAGCATGCTTGATACCAAACTATAGATATTACATATCCTGATAAACCATTATACGACTCGATGATACTAATTCTAATCAATTAGGCAGTTTATGAAAAAAAATTTAGCATAGTGATAGAAGAGGGAAAATATTCAGCTAAGTCAAATTAAGATCAAATAATCAACAAGAGGAATCGAAGTCAAGGAAATCTAATTCAAACAGAGGAGCATGAAGCTAATAATCAAAAACTCAACCATAACAGTTACCGCTTCATATGCCGGGGATGTAGGGACCTAGAAATCCTAAAAGGCCAACCTATTTGCCAATAAGTCCGAGTACGCACTCGTCACTTCACGTACACGGGCTACAATCAACATAGAAGACTCAAATCTTAAGGGGTAGTTCCCTCACACAAGGTTAGGCAAGATACTTACCTCAAAGACGACAACCGGTACTTGAAAATGAACTTCTCGGGCGGGAAGACCTCTGGACGGCTCAAATCAACTAAAACAACTTCAAAATGCACATAAAACATATAATGGACTATTCAAAACGATAAAGTTTCAATATTTACTAAGTTATAAAAATCGACCCGAAAAGTCGACCCCCGGGCCCACACCTCGAAACCCGACAAGTTTTACCAATTCCGATACGAGTTCACCCATACTAAATTTATCAAATTCCAATGACAATTGGTCATTCAAATCATGAATTTTCAATTTAGAAATTTTCTTTCAAAAACCCAAGTTTCTTCAACCCAAAGCACAAATTATATGATGAAAACAAGAACTAATACATGAAATATAATTAATTATGGTGGAAGAACACTTACCTATTCTATTATCTTGAAAATCCCCAAAAATCGCCCTCTAAACCGAAGTCCAAAGTCCAAAATATGAAGAAAATGGGTAATCCCTCGTTTATATGAATCTGCCAGGACTTCCGCACCTGCGACTAACTTAACCGCACCTGCGAGATCGCAGGTACGAAACTCTAACCGCACCTGCGCCCCAAAGATCTCTCCCGCGGGATCGCACCTGCGCCCCAAAGATCCACACCTGCGAAGACTTTCCAGTCCACCCAGCTCGCACCTGCACCTTATTTCCGCACCTGTGAGACTCGCACCTGCGGTTCCCCATCCACAGGTGCGGCCACAACAGAACAGCAGCACCAACTGCTTTTTCGAAACTTTAAACTTCCCGTTAACCATCTTAAATCATCCCGAGTCCTTCAGGACCTTAACCAATTACACCAATAGGTCACAAATCATCACACGAACTCAGTTGGACCCTCAAAATACCAAAAACAATGGCCGAATCACCGAATCAAACCAAAAATCAAGCTTATAACTTTCAAAACTTCGAATATCCAAACTCGTATCGAAACCTATCAAATCAACCCGGAACGACGTGAAAATTTGCATACAAGTCCAAAATGACACAACGGTCCTACAGCCACTCCCGGAAATCCATTCCAAGCCAGATATTAAAATTCCACCTATCGGCCGGAATCGCTGAAATTCTAACTTCCGCCAAATGACCTCAAATTACTCTACGAACCTTCAAATCCGATTCCGGACGCACGCCTAAGTCCAAAATCATCATACGAAGCTGTTTGCGTTAACCAAAACTCATTCCGAGGTCGTTTACCTAAAAGTCAACCCTCCGGTCAACTCCCTTAACTTAAGCTTCAAAATTTGAAAATTCTCCCCTAATTCGACTCAGGATTATCCGGTAACTGAAACTGACCACGCACACAGGTCGATATACATAATGTGAAGCTGATTATGACCTTATACCACCGGAAGGAGCTTAAGCTCTCAAAACGACCAGTCGGGTCGTTACAGTTACTCATTATCAACATATCATCCACATATAAACAAACTGTCACGACCCGAAATCCCACCTTCAGGTTGTGATGGCGTCTAACGTTGAACCTGCTAGATAAGACAACGTTACTGGTTATTCTGATTTATTCCTTTTTTATTTAGCATTAAAAAAAAATACAAGAACAAATAGAAATAAGAATGCGGAAGGTAAGAAATTCAACAACTTAAATAATAAATCTTACAAAATTTCCTTAAACATACCCCCAGAACTGGTGTCACAATTTCACGAACAGTCTAAGATTTTGCTAAATACAATGGTCTGAAATTAGTGAATACAACTGCCTTGGGATTACAGGATAAGACAGAAAATGAGAAAAAGGATAAGAGGTGACGTCAAGGCCTGCGGACGCCTGCAGGACTACCTCAGTGTCGCCGTGGACTGAAGTATACTCCCTCACTCAATGTCCACTAGGTCTGGCTCCGTAATCTGCAAAACATAAAGAAGTGTAGGTGTAGCATCAGTACAACCGACCCCATGTACTGAGTAAGTGCCGAGCCTAACCTCGGCGAAGTAGTGACGAGGCTAGGACACGACAAAACAATAAATACCTGTGCAATTTAATAATATATAATAGAAAGGACAACAGGAAATAAACAATTAAGTGTAAGACGAGGGAGAACATGCTGGGGACAAGTGGGAAACAAGTAATAAGTCAGAGAAACGAAGCAACAGTTTAAGTAGCATCCATAGCAACAGGAAGTAAACACATAGAGCAATCAAGTGCACGGCATCACCCTTCGTGCTTTACTCTCATCCTCACCAAAACAAGTGCACGACATCACCCTTCTTGCTTTTACTCTCATCCTCATCGAAACAAGTGCACGGCATCACCCTTCATTATTTTACTCTCATCCTCACAATGCAATGAATAAATGAAACGGCACGGTATTAACCTTCGTGCTTTTAAATATAAAAATCATGGCACGGCATCACCTTTCATGATTTACAATCTTACTCTCACAATGCAAAAAATAAATACACGGCATCACCCAAACAATATCAAGAACAAAAATTTGGCAAGGAAAAAACCACAATACAAACCATAAATCACAACATCCCAGCAAGGGAATAATAACAGAAATATCACCGTCCCGGCAAGGGACACAACTATAACCAATCTCAATAAATATACAACATAACCAAATGATCTTCAACCGAATAACTAATCAACAATGTCCACAACAAATTATTTCCAACAACAACTCCAAAACGAAATTCTACTTCATAACACAGTGAATATCGAAGAAAAGCACATATACCATGAGAAATGACTCACGGGCATGCTTGACAACAATGTATAGGTACTCGTTACCTCACCTATACATTGAACATGATAATAACACGTAGCACATATGACTCAACACCTATTCCCTCAAGCTAAGGCTAGGCCAAACACTTACCTCGGCTCCAAGAATGCAAATCAAGCCTCTAGCACCGCTTTTCCTCTCAAATCCGACTCCGAAACAATCGTATCTATACATAATCGACTCAATAATATCAATAAATGCTAAACAATTTAATTCCCAAGCTTAATTATAGAATTTCCAACATTCTTCCCAAAATTCCAAAAATCGACCTCGGGTCCTGCTTGATCCAAACACGAGGTTCAGACCAAAATCCGATCACCCATTCCCCCACGAGCCCGAATATATAATTTGTTTTGAAATCCGACCCCAAATCGAGGTCAAATTCCAGAATAATCAAAGAGCCCTAACTCTACCCAAATCCCTAATTTTCTACCCTTAAACTCATGTTTTAGGCCTAGAAATCTAATGGGTGTTGATAAATATTGAGGGAAATGAGTCCAGGCTTACATACCTATGAAGTTGCGGTGAAGTTTTCTTGCAAAAATCGTCTAAGACGAAGTGGAGAAGAAGAAATTATGAAATTTGGGTCCAATCCTGTAATGGGTTCTGTTTTTTAGACTATAAAAATGACTAGGCGATTTAGACCTATGTGATCGCGGGAGAGGAAATGCGATCGCTCAATTGAATGACCCCAAAGCTCTGCGATTGCGACTGTGCAAATGCAATCGCACAGAGAAAGCTACCCCCCCCCCCCCAGTCCACCTCCACCCCTGTGCGGGGTTGCGGCCCTGTCCTTTTTACACCTCTAGATTTGTNCCCCCCCCCAGTTCACCTACACCCCTGTGCGCGGTTGCAGGCCCACCTATGCGATCGCACAATGTACCTGACTCCTCCCCCTTCTCAAAGCTATGCGATCGCAGCTATACCTATGCGATCTCATAAAGCAACAGACCAGCTGCAGCACTAAAACACCAGATTTTTCCTATGTTTTGCACCCCGACACCAACCCGAAACTCACCCGAGCCCTCGGGGCTCAAAACCAAATATACACACAACCTCAAAAATATCCTACTCACTTATTTGAGTAATTAAACCACCGAAATAACATCATAAACATCGAATTAAACCTCAAAATCTATAAAAATTCTAAAAACTTCATTAACTTCAATTTTTTTCCATTTTTAGTCTGAATCACCTCAAACTGAGTCTGTTTCTTACCAAATTTCATAGGTAGCACAAAATAAACATATTGAACCTGTTCCGGGCTCCGGAACCATAATACGGGTCCGATAACATATGTTTCACATCAATTCTCATTTTCAAAAACCTTTATATTTTTCAGAAAACAATTTTTTTTTAAAATTCATTTCTCGGACTTGGGACCTCGGAATTTGATTCCGGGCTTATGCCCAAGTCCCATATTTTCCTAGGGACCCTCCGGGACCGTCAAATCATGGATCCGGGTCCGTTTACCAAAAATGTTGATCAAAGTCAACTTTATTAATATTTCAACACAAAAATATCATTTTTATCAGTTTTTCACATAACGGCTCCCCGGCTATACGCCCGGGCTGTTCACGCAAATCGAGGTGGGATTTAAGGAGGTTTTCATAGTCTCAAAACACAGATTTAGCTAAAATTACACGGGATGGCCTTTTGGGTCATCACACAAACAATGACTATTTGATTTGGAGTATTCTTAATGTAAACACATTTGTCACACTCATTGATCTTGAAAACATTTGACAACATTGTTTGGTCAAATTTCGCATGCCATTGTTTTGGTGCTTGTTTTAGTCCGTAAAGTGACTTAGCAAGTCGACACACCTTCTTTTCTTTTCCGGGAACTACAAACCCTTCAGGTTGTTCCATATGGATTTCCTCCTCCAAATCTCCATTTAAGAAGGTTGTTTTGCATCTATCTGATGGATTTGAAGGCCATACACGGCGGATAACGCTATTAACACCCGGATAGATGTAATCCTTATTACCGGAGAGTATGTGTCAAAGTAATCAAGACCTTCCCGTTGTCTAAACCCCTTAACAACTAATCTTGCCTTATATTTGTCAATAGTACCATTAGCTTTCATTTGATTTTTGAAACTCCATTTAGAACCCAAAGTTTTATTTCCCGTAGATGATCAACCAATTCCTAATTATGATTACTTAATATGGATTCTATCTCACTATTGACTGCCTCTTTCTAATATTGTGCTTCCGAGGAAGACATTGCTTCTTTGAACCTTTAGGCTCATTTGTCAATAAGAACGCCAGAAAATCTGGTCCAAATAAAGTAACTGTCTTTTGACGTTTACTACGTCTTGGATTTTCCTCATCAAAAGTTTTTTCCTTTGCTTCTTCCCGAGGTCGCTTAGATTTTTTATTAGACGACTCATATTTAATTTTATACGGATAAATATTCTCAAAGAATTGAGCATCATCTGATTCAATTACCGTATTAATATGAATGCCGTGATTTTTTTATTTATGAACCAAAAAATGATATGCCTTACTATTTGTTGCATATCCTACGAAAACGCAATCAACGACTTTTGGTCCCCTTTTGGGTTTAGGAACTTGCACTTTAGCCAAACACCCCCACACTATACAATTTTAAGTTGGGTTTCCTTCATTTTCATTTTTCATATGGAATGGATTGCGTTTTGCTATGGGGAACTCGATTCAGTATTTGGTTAGCTGTAAGACTAGCTTCCTCCCACAAGTTCTGAGGTAAACCAGAACTTATTAACAAGGCATTCATCATATCCTTTAATGTTCTATTCTTTCTTTCCGCAATCCTATTAGATTGCAGTGAGTAGGGGAAGTTGTTTGGTGAATAATGCCATTTTTCAAACATATTTCTTCAAAAGGAGATTCATATTCGACGCCCCTATCATTTCTTATCAGTTTTGTCTTTTTGTTTAGTTGCGTTTCAATTTCATTTTTGTATTGCTTGAATGCATCAATTGCTTCATCTTTACTATTAAGTAAGTAAATATAGCAATATCAAGTATTGTCGTCAATAAAAGTTATGAAATACTTTTTCCCACCGCGAGATGGTATTGACTTCATGTCACAAATATATGTGTGAATTAAGTCTAAAGGATTTGAATTCCTTTTAACTGACTTATAGGGATGCTTAACATACTTTGACTCCACACATATTTGACATTTTGAGTTATTGCATTCAAACTTAAGCAATACTTCCAAATTAATCATTTTTCGCAAAGTTTTGAAGTTGACGTGACCTAAACGTTCATGCCATAAATTTTTTGACTCAAGCAAGTAAGAAGAAGCTTAAATTTTATTTATATCAATGAAAATTACATTGAGTTTGAAAAGGCCCTCAGTAAGGTAATCCTACATACATTTCATTCTTACTAACTACAACCTTTTCGGAAACAGAAACACACTTAAAGACATTCTTGACTAGAAATGATGTCGAGACTAAATTCTTCCACATTTCAGGAACATGAAGGACATCATTTAGAGTCACAATCTTGCCAGAAGTCATCTTCAAAGCTATCTTGCCCATTCCTTTAATTTATGCAATAGCAAAATTTTCCATAAAAACTGTCTCGTTGGGTCCATCCGAGGAATAAGAAGTTAACAACTCCTTGTTAGCAGAAACATGACGAGTTGTCCCCGAATCAATCCACCATTGTCATGACCCAAATTCCTAACCTTAGGGATCGTGATGGCGCCTAACACCACACTTGCTAGGCAAGTCAATGTTAGAATTTGATTAACTATTTTCTTTAAATAACCATTTGAACATGATAAAGCAATTTCTGAAATAAATATAATCTAATGACTTTAAACGATTACTTACAAATATAAGCGAATAAGCCATTGAATAAACTGAGCCACGAACTAATTATATAAATAACTCAAAAACTAACCCAGGGTCTGGTGTCACAATTCACGAACTACTAAAGAGTACTACAAATACTGGGCTGAAAGAAATAATGTAATTGTTCTGACTACAATAAAACAGTGTTAAGGAAATAGGAGAAGACTCTCGGGATCTGCGAACACCGATAAATATACATCGTGTCTCCGAGTGAATGAATAGCTGCTTTAAAACCTCTACTGCTGACCGGTACCTGGGTCTGCACAAAAGAGTGCAGAGTGTAGTATCAGTACAACCGACCCCATGTAC